>QJNY01000240.1:0-116509 GCA_004155945.1 Monosporascus sp. mg162
CCCCCCCCCCCCCCCCCCCCCCCCCCCCCCCCCCCCCCCCCCCCCCCCCCCCCCCCCCCCCCCCCCCCCCCCCCCCCCCCCCCCCCCCCCCCCCCACTACTGGAACTTCTTCAATGGGTTGTTGTACGACCCGCCAGCGCCAGCCTGAGCCATCTTTGCGGTCGGTTCTCTGTTTCTGAATTGTCCCGTTATTGGGGGTTAGTGGTAGCGACAACGAGGAGGTTCCGTTAAGGATATCGGCTTGAGTAGAGTTGGGTAGACTGGTAGAAGGTTGGAAGCTCCTGAAAGGGGCGGCCTGACTACGAGGAAGTCGATAATATAGTCTCTAAATCCGGGGAGGGTACTTGGATAGTGCAGATACAGTAGAAACAATGGGACCAGAAAGAAGTGGATTGCGCTACTCCCGGTTGGAAGGCGACACAATAAAAGACCCCGATAGGTGCGGGAGACAGACGGTATTGTTGGGAGGAAGAGGTCTTCTGGATTATTACGTATTAGATAGAAAAAATATGATGCTGACGGGGATACGGTGTCAACGAGTCTTCTTATGTAGGCCTTACTAAATAAAAGATTGCTGCTTTTGGTTGAATGGTATAACGAGAGAAGACAGCATCAGGTCAAAAGTCCCGATAGTACATAGTAGGCATCTAGCCTAGGATCTATGTATAAATGCGAGAATTATTAAGAGCTACATGACCTAGTAGCTTTAGGTCGAGCCACCCAAGCCACGTTTGAGCAGGTGTGATGCAGTAGTTCCAGATTCACTATTGTTATGCTATTGATTTGCTGTACTAACCTTTGTTCCCATATGTACAGTACCTGACAGCCTTTAGGACCTCACTGGCAGCATCACAGTACATACATGCACGCTTAGAGTAGCCGGCACGGGACATGTACCGGTACCAGCCGGAAGTGAATTTAGGCAGTGATTTGTTGAGTGATTCGCTTTCAATTCCCAGTAATAACTTTGTGTAGGTGTTAAGAAGATGTACGGTTACCATTGATGCCGACTCCCGTTTCTCTTTCGTGCGCGATACCAGTCTACCGTCCATCCACGGCCTATTTTCATATCGGGTTGGGGCCCTCACAAGAAGATAGCCGATAAGATAAGAAATTTATACTTATCGGATTATCAGATGCTCAAGTGTAAGTAAATGTAAAAATTTCTGGTTAGACCCTTCCCCACATCAACCTCTGATTAACTTCCATATCAGCCGACTTCAAGCAAGCAGTATCCCATTTAGCAATCCCCCAGCACGGGAGGGAGCGCCATCCGACCATCATGCCGGTTATTCAACCACTGAAGGGCTCGCCCAATGCCCCTGCAACATACAGCCAACCGTCGAGAAAAGGCAAGAAGGCCTGGAGGAAGAATGTCGATGTTACCGAAGTCGAGGAGGGTCTTGAAGAGCTGAACAAGGAGATTATCGAAGGCGGTGTCGTTGCTGAGCGGCCCTCCAACGAGCTCTTCGCCCTCGATACAGTCGGCGATGCATCGATTCCGAAGCGTTTCCCTAAACACACCTCAAAACCTCTCAAGGCAGACGAAATTATTGCCGCCCGCTCCGCCGTTCCTGCGGTGCCTTTGCGCAAACGACCGGGCAGCAAGACTACAGACGGCATCATTCCGGCTAAGCGATTAAGGACACAATACGTCTCACATAAGGAGCTGAATCGGTTACGTAAAGTAGCCGATGGTCACCACGAGTCAACGATCGAGGTCGTAGATGCTTCATACGATCCTTGGGCCGCGGAACCCCAGCCCGAAAAGGAGGAGGTCGTCCATGATACGAGAAACGATAAGAAGAAAGCGCCCAAGACAATAACCCATAAGCCCATATCATTATCAGCGAACGGGAAACATGTGCCGGCTGTACAGAAGCCGACAGGCGGCTACAGCTACAACCCGGCATTCAGCGATTACGAGGCTCGTTACACAGAGGAGGCTAAGAAGGCCGTCGAGGCGGAGAAGAAACGCCTGGCAGAAGAGGAGGCAGAGCGCATCAAGAAGGAGGCGGCCGCTAGATCCGCCGCCGAGGCAGAAGCTGCTGAAGCGCGAGCCGAGCTGTCTGAATGGGAGGATGATTCTGAATGGGAAGGTTTCCAGAGTGGCGGAGAGGAATGGAAGCCTACCGTGAAACGGCCGGAACGGAAGACTCCGGCTCAACGAAACAGGGCCAAGCGACGTAAGGAGGAGGAGCGCCGGCTCAAGCATGAAGCCAAGATGCGTATCAAGAAGGCGCAAGCGGAGCAGATTAAGCAGATCGCGAAGGAGGTAGCCGAAAGAGAGGCTCAGCGGGCCTTGGTACGCGCCGAGCAGAGCGACGACAGCAGCACTGAGGGCAATGATGAGATGCTTCGTCGAAGACAACTGGGGAAGTTCAAACTCCCGGAGAAGGACCTGGAGTTGGTGCTCCCGGACGAATTGCAGGATTCGCTGCGGCGGCTCAAGCCCGAGGGTAATCTACTGAAAGACCGGTATCGGAGTATGTTGGTGAGGGGACATGTGGAGGCTCGTAGGAGGATACCGTTCAGAAAGCAGGCGAAGACGAAGCTTACAGAGAAGTGGACCTACAAGGACTTCAGCATATAAATCTATCGGAGGTGGTCAATGGACGGCAGATTAGATGTACGGAAAGCCACTACTCCCAGTCTCTCAGTGGATATACATGCACGTCTATAAAACCCGAGCATTAATGCCTATTGTCGTTCACATGGCTGGAGATAGGTGGTAGTGATTATTGTCGAGTTGGATCCTTTGCTAACTGGGATGAAAATGCAGTTAAGTATCAGGATTCCCGGGTTGTTACCGGGTTTATCTGACTAAGTTAGCAACCTACCCTCGACTTGCCTGGAACCCCTGGAATTGGAATGGTGGCGGATAGACTGCATGTTATGACGTACTACTTGCGATTACCTACCCACATCAATGACATCGGTCCGAACAGCTCTTCGGATTTCCAGTGAGCGAATGGAACAGCGACAGAGAGTCATCAACAAAGAATTTTCTATTGAGGGCTTTTCCTGCTCACTAATCCAAATGAGTCCGATGTTTGATGGCCTTTTCATATACAGGTGCAGGTGAGGCGTAGTTAACATTCCTTCTATATTTGCATCATGAAGCATTTTCTTAATTGCATTGAATCTCGCAATCCCTGGTAATGTCTACACTGCGAGGAGCAATTCTCGCCTCCGCCTCTCGGGCTGGTCGCAGGGGCTCTCCTAGCTTTGCCTTGACCTCACCTTCACCATTGTCACGGCAGGTAACAGCGATACAGAGTCGGCAATTTGTCAATCTCTTTCGGTCGAAGCAGCCAAGGGCCTCCTATGCCCGCTCATGGACGACCCAATGGCTTTCGCCTTCCCATGAAACCGCCCGCGGGATTTCTGGAAGACCTCTCCCACAACGACGATCCGGTTTCTTGAACTTCGCATATCGCTCAGCGGCAGTTCTTGGCACTGGCATTGGGTTCCTTGGCTTCCTGTTCGCAGCTTTCTTCATATATGACGCGACGACCTACAAAGAATCCATTACATTCGGCGACTGTGAGGTCTCGTCCGTCGCCCTAGATCCTCCTAGAGGAGGGCCCAAAAATCTCCCCATAATCGAGGCGCTACTGGATGATGATGAGAGTGAAGAGGCTAGACATAATAAGGAGAAGCCGAGACTGGTCATCTTGGGTGGTGGCTGGGGCAGCGTTGCGCTGCTTAAACAGCTCAACCCGGACGATTACCATGTCACCGTCATCAGCCCTAAGAACTACTTCCTGTTTACTCCTATGCTCCCCTCTGCCACCGTCGGTACCCTCGAGATGCGAAGCCTGGTCGAACCAATACGAAGAATCTTGTCCAGGGTTCGGGGTCACTACCTACGGGCAAGCGCCGAAGACGTCGAATTCTCTCACAAACTTGTGGAATGTTCACAGATCGATGCCCAGGGGAAAGAGGTGCGATTCTACGTACCCTACGACAAGCTCGTCATTGCGGTTGGATCAGTCACAAATCCACACGGAGTCAAAGGCTTGGAAAATTGCTTCTTTCTAAAGGATATCAATGATGCTCGAATGATCCGCAACCAAGTCATCAAGAACATGGAGCTCGCCTGCCTCCCCACGACTAAAGACGAGGAACGAAAACGGCTGTTGTCCTTCGTCGTCAGTGGTGGCGGTCCTACAGGTGTCGAGTTTGCAGCTGAGCTCTTCGATCTGCTGAACGAGGATTTGACCAAGAGGTTCCCCCGTATCCTGCGCAACGAGATTTCTGTACACTTGATCCAAAGCCGTAGCCATATCCTCAACACGTATGATGAGACGCTGTCCAGATATGCGGAGGAGAAGTTTGCCCGCGATCAGATCGAAGTCCTAACCAACTCGAGAGTGAAGGAAGTATTCCCAGACAAGATCGCCTTTACACAGAAGATGGATGACGGAACTATCGTTACGAAGGAAATCCCGGCAGGTTTCTGCCTATGGTCGACAGGCGTATCTCAAGCCAACCTGTGCAAGCGTATTGCCGCGAAACTAGGACGCGCACAGAACAACCGGCACGCGCTCGAAACAGACACTCACCTCCGGGTCAACGGCACGCCGCTCGGCGATGTTTACGCGATTGGGGATTGCGCCACCGTCCAGAATAACGTAGCGGACAACATCGTCTCTTTTCTGAGGGGGCTCGCATTTAAGCATGGCAAGGACCCAGAGAAGCTCGAGCTCCACTTCAGCGACTGGCGGAACGTGGCCGCAGACGTGAAACGCCGCTTCCCGCAGGCCGTGAGTCACCTGAAGCGGCTGGACAAGCTGTTCGCGCAGTTCGACAAGGACCAGAGCGGGACGCTTTCCTTCGGGGAGCTCCGGGAGCTGCTGAAGCAGATCGACAGCAAGCTGACGTCGTTGCCGGCGACGGCGCAGCGCGCCAACCAGCAGGGCATCTACCTGGCGCACAAGTTCAACAAGCTGGCGCGGTGCGCGCCCGGGCTCAGGGTCAACGACGTGCGCGATGGCGACGTCGACGGGGCCTGCTACAAGGCCTTCGAGTACCACCACCTGGGTAGCCTGGCGTACATCGGCAACTCGGCCGTCTTCGATCTCAGTCATAAGGGGTTGAACCTCACGGGCGGTCTTTGGGCCGTGTACGCCTGGCGCAGCGTATACTTCGCCCAAAGTGTGGGTGTCAGGACCAGGGTCCTCATGGCCATGGACTGGGCTAAGCGGGGTCTCTTCGGACGAGGTACGTGGCTCTTGTTGTCCTCTAGTTTGGTTACCTACGAGCACTCCTGACTGACTGAATTGTAGATCTTATAAGTTTCTGACCTTGCCGATGGGCACACGGTATCCCGAAATGTAATAGCAACGTTTACTACAAAAAGGAGCGCTAGCGGGCATATTAGACTTGATGGCGGGAAGCGTCTACTTGGTGAATAGACACCCTTGGTATTGGCGTTTAGGTGGATGTATATTGCATTATCCTTGCCTAATGAGACTTCCGAATGATATTGCAGGTTACCTACTGCAACTGAACAACGAGTGAACGCGATAGACGTAGTAGCCGTGCGTCATTTAGGCTTTCAATGTGGGAGAGTACTGAATAACCGGTCATACTAACAAGGCGAATATGGGTATTTGAAGCCTGGATTTTAATACACCGGTGCCCAAACAAGGGCCGAAACCGGGACAGGGCTCGGCAGCGACGGGAACGCGATTGCGAAGGTAAATTACCAGCGTTACGGATAGCATACCATATCACTTGCGACCTCCCATTGTCACCCGATTGCCAATCCTCCGCCATTAGAAGGCGAGGTGGTAAGCATGTATCCTTGTTTTCCGTCCCACGCCGAGCCCCGGCGAACCTCGGCTCCGGGGCTTTGGCCCAAAACGCCTGCATTCCGAGGTCCTAGTAATATTACGCCGAATAAATACTTGTTTGCTCCATGAACACCCAGTGTCTGCTAAATTTCAATTTAGAGAAGAAATCGCCATGTGCAGAAAACCTAACTCGTGAATACTTACGTATTCATTGTTGGAGATCCTTTATGGTTCTGTAGAGATGGACATCAACAGCCTGTTCGACGTTCGCGTAAGTAACCGTACCCTATCCGGCAACTGGATTCCTGGTCTCCAGAGGGCCGAGGCTCGGCGCCATCATCATGTGACACCCCGAAAGCTAACACATCGGACAGGGCAAGGTCGTGCTGGTTACAGGAGGTACGTGAGACACACTACAATACCGGTAGCCATTCATTCATCCATTCATCCATTTCTTCCATCTTTTACTTTCCCGGCATAACTTAGCTACCTACATGCTCCCCCCACTCACCATAACCCACATGCAGGCGCCCGCGGCATCGGCCGCATGATCAGCGACGGCTTCGTGGCCAACGGCGCCAAGGTGTACATCGCGTCGCGGGACGCGGCGGCGTGCAAGAAGGCGGCGGCGGAACTCAGCGCGCGCGGCCCGGGGTCGGCGGTGGCCATCCCCGCGGACCTCGCCAGCAAGGAGGAGTGCGAGCGGCTGGCGGCCGAGCTCGCGCGGCGGGAGAAGCGGCTCGACGTCCTCGTCAACAACAGCGGCGCCGCCTGGGGCGCGCCCCTCGACGAGTTCCCCGACGAGCAGTGGTCCCGAGTGCTCACGCTCAACCTCCACCGCGTGTTCACGCTCACGCAGCTGCTGCTGCCGCTGCTCGAGGCCGCCGCCGCGGGCCGCGGGAGCGGGAGCGACGGCAAGAGCGGGGGCACCGGTAGTCGCGAGACTAGCGGCCCCGAATCCAGCAGCGTCGAAGGAGGTAGTAGGCCGGCGGCCGTCATCAACATCGGCAGCATCGACGCGCTGCGCGTGCCCTCGATCGAGAACTACTCGTACTCGGCGGCCAAGGCGGGGCTGCACCACCTCGGCCGCGTGCTGTCGCAGCGGCTCGGCCCCCGCGGCGTCGCCGTCAACACGCTCGCCTGCGGGCCCTTCGACACCAAGATGATGGCCGCGCCGCTGCGCCACTTCCGCGACGCCATCGAGGACGCCAACCCCCTCGGCCGCATCGGCAGGCCCGCCGACGTCGCCGGCGCCTGCATCTTCCTCGCCAGTCGAGCCGGGTAGGAGTTTTTCTTTTTCTCTTCCTTTCTTCCAGCAAGAAGGAAAGGGAAATAGTGCGCTGCGTGGTTCTCCGCTGTCGTTGACAATGAGAACGCCAGAGATGAAGTGTGTCGCGTGCTAATGCGGGTGGTGAACAGGTCGTACATTAACGGCGCCACGATCGCAGTCGATGGCGGCATGCATCTGGCTGCTAAATTCTAATGCGTGAGTCCCGAAGTACTGCTTACCCTCTACAAACATACCCTAGCAACGGGAGAGGAATGGGGGGCACCGGGGTGTATGTTGGCATGCATTATTGCCGAAAAGACTAGAGCACAGCTTGCGATGGTCATTGTATTATACGCTATCACATGTATTTCATACCGAAGTTGATCATCTTTCTCAATACACAGATTAGCAACTTGCGCTGATCAGACCATGACGTAAGGGGGTATGGTAGAAATCTCGGTTACGGTACCATGTATCCTTCATTTCGGTAGAGATTACCATGTTTCTAAACAACAATCAGGTGGACTAGACAACCCAAAAATGGAGAATGATAAAACCGACCAATAGGGGGACTGCGAAAGTGAAATCCAACGAGAGTAATGGAATGACCGGCGCCCATTTAATATGAGGGTTGATATATGACCAGCAAGAGGGGTTGAGGTGGAGCCGGTAGGAAATGGAACGATAACCGTCAGATATACTGAACCACCTTACGATTGGTTCGGGCATCACACTCTTTCATATATATATATAGTGATATCCACCATGGCCGCGTATGTCCCAACGAGCTGATGAAAAAAGCCCTTCGGTGAAATGTAATATCCACTGTTTGCAACAATGGCTCATTTGTCAGGGTTCAATTACCTCTGCATTTCTGTCCGGCTCATCACCAGCAAGACGCAGTTTCTCTACACACTCTGTGCTGCCATCGGACAAGATGGTCTCTCGTTTGTTGAGTCATGGAAGTTGCCCGACGCGTTCCTCATATCGGGAGTTGCAGGTCGAATAGGGGGTCAGTACTGGGATATAGGGGAAATCCAAAGGATCCATTTCGATATTATACCCGCTAAATACGATGGCGGCTTATATAAAACACCTGCACAGCAGTGAGTCCTGACTAACCCCCTTCTCTACATCTTATATAGATAGTGATATGTTGTCCAGGTTTATGTGGTGGATAAGCGGTGTGGTGCATATTACGCCAGCCGAAGCGACAGGGGAAGCCTGGTTCTATGGCGGAAAGCACGGGGTTCTCTTTAAGGAGTCCAGAACAGACATTTGACTAGGACTGTGGCTGGAGATGACGGTAGACGGGAACAAACTGTTCTTTCGAACCGATTTTGCGCGTGGTGAGTGTGAATGTTCATTTGAATGGCAGTAATACAGTCGGATGGCTACTTAATCCGCCCCTCCGGAGTCTAGAGATGCACAGAGATTGCGTCAAGTCTGCAAGGATGCTTATCAAATCTTCTACCAGTGCCTTGGGCTATGGGACCATGGGCGGGCAGGAATCGTCAGGTCAAGACCAAGCGGCGCTTAAGATTGCGAGATTGCGTATTCCTATGTCAATCTAAAATATGTGCAGAGAAAACTTCAGACCTCTATGAACCAAAGAATGGGAAGACCAACGGATCGTATGTATCGTTACCATATGCGCTACCTCCATACTCTAAATATCCGTCAATATAAGGGTGTGGGATCTCCGTCAGAATATCAGTGGCGTTGCCGAAGACCCAGACGGTCTGCATGCCTGGATGTGCCATGGAGCATCAGTAAACCTATTTCCCCATCAAGGGAGCGTTTGGGGTTGGAGGTCTCACCCATCACCATGTGCCCGAGAATGTGGCAATGCATCCCCCACGCGCCAACGTTGTCCTTCGTGACCCTAATCCGCCACGCTCGCCAGCCGTTCGTGCGGTCGGCTTCACCAGAAACGATATACCGATATAGCTGCGTGGTGTCTCGCCTGGCCGGGGTATAGTTCGCGAACCTCTTCTCATTCTCTAGCGCGTCATAAGTACCGTTTCCCGACCCCAGGTCCCAATAGTGCGTTCCGTGTGCGTGCATCGGATGGAAATCGAAGCCTCCGCTGGGGCCAGAGTTGCTAAGCCATACGATATCGAGAACTTCGCCGACCAAGGCCGGCCACGCACGCGTTACCGGGTCCCAGCCTCCATTGGCGATCGCGGCCTCGTAGTCTGGTGTCGTGCCCGACCTGTATGCGGTCACGAGATAAGGCTCGAAGTTCTGTGCTTCCAAAGCAGGCTCTGCCCACGTGAGGTTATTTGCGCTGGAAGAGTTAGAATATTCTAGAATTGAATGTTAAGTGCATATTTGGCTCACTCCCATTGCAGTTGTCCCTGCCATGACCCGTTATAGAATCCATCGACTACGTGCTGGTGCACGGTGATATACACCGTCCGCGTCACTTCAGAAGCTGCTGGGAAAGCTTCTTTGGCGCTGAGTGGCTCGAGAGTATACTCAAGCCACTGAGTATATTCCGCCAGGTCCCGGGAGAGCGTGACTGGCGGCCTTTCTGGTAGCTCGGCAGGCAACTCATTTGTAGCTTTGGTTACGGTGGGGGGACTTTGATATTGTAGCAATGCATAGCCGGAGACATTGGTGGGCCGGTCCCTATTTTCGTAACGGATCCAGTACGAGCTTTTCCCTTCCTTGTCCAGTTCTTCTTGTGTCTTCGTTTTCAGCAAAGCGCTAAATCTCTGACCACTTGCTAGTTGAATATGGTCAGTGGTAGTAGGTTTCGTGTATTCCCCATCGGCTTCGATGATGGTGAGATTTTCATGACCCTCGACGGCAAGAAAAACAAACGATATCGCGGTGATGCCCGAGAACCGAACCCGATATGTCTTGTTCGGTTCGACTGTGATAACGGCCGGTTTGCAACTATCGTCGACGGCTTCGCCGAAGGATGCGGTACCCGATCGTCCATTTAACACGATGGCCTGGGGTTCTCCTGACCACTGGAAAGGATTGGCGACTAGTCCAGCTTCAATATCGGTATCGAGCCTATCATAGTAGTCTGCAATGGCTATAGATATGTCGTCATCATATTGATAGGGCCTCGTGCCACTAGCCTCTTCAACTATTAGGGGTCCGTAAGCCGTAACTGCTTGGAACCCTACGTGAGAGTGGTAGAAGTACGTTCCGGCATCGCCCACCTCTGGACGTATTTCGTAATCGAAATACTCTCCAGGGGCAATGGGCCATTGCGAGATCAGGGGCGTGCCATCCGAAAACGGAGCTGTCCTCTGGCTCAACCCATGCCAATGCTTCGGCAATTGATGTTAGCGGACTTAGCACTTCGTCGTTCCATGTTCGGAAGCAACCATACCACAGTAACATTTTTATCAGATATATAGTTATAGACTCGGACCCAAGTCGTCCTCCCTTCCTTCATATACAATGGTGGCGCGGGGGACGTGCCATTGAGTACTACAGAGCGACGAGACTCGCAGTTGATTGTGATATCTTGTTCTGCTGCGATTAGGACGTACTCTGGTTCATATCCTGCATCTCCAGGAGCTGGGTAGGAAGCTGCGTGACCGGCTTGTAGCAATGTAGTGAGAACAAACAAGCTCAGTATCATCGTGCTAAGCGTTTCCATATTAACGCTAGAGTTCCAAGGTTGCTGGAGCGCAACTACACGTAAATAGGACCAAAGGACGCCAGAACCCGTACACTTGGATCCAACCTAGATCGAGTTATCCCGGCCTACATATTTGACTTCGCTCCCCTGTCGGGTCCTGCATCAAGTGGCATCCCAAACGCATGGCGAACGAGGGTTATGAGTGCGCGATCAGGAGCAATAACTCCTCGCCTTACTCACACGACCGCATCCCGCCCTCCTGTCGTAAGACGTTAATTGGGCAACAGGGAGCAAAGGATCCTAACTCGTCGGCTCCGCAGTAAGCAAAGCACAGGCGAAGGATTCTCTTTTCGGGCTTAGGCTGACGTGTGGGCGATCTTCCCGTGCTCTACCGGGCAGGGATCGGGGGGGACATTGAGCAGCAGATACAATGCATCGAGAATTTTCGACCATTCAAAAGAGAATAAACGAATTCGAAGTGCAGACGCAGCCTAAGACGCGACTGCGGCGCGAGCAGATGCATATCGCTGACATATCGTCCGGTTGGGTTAATCGATCCTTCGTGTAAGCACATTCCAGGTTCACTACTGGCTGCAGGGATCCCCTTGCTAGTCATATGGTTACTACTACGTAGAAGGAATTCCCGAAAAGAACCTCCGAGACATGCAGTTGATGTTCGTAATAGAAGATGCATAGCTTTATATAGAGCTTGCACAGAACACTTGACGAGTTGAAGAGAGAATGTTGATGATTTAGAGCTTGATCGATAACTTTCTTAATGGCCTAATGGCCTATTGCCATGCCACTTTGCACGGGCTATCGATAGTGGTCAATAAGCTCGAAGTTACTTGATGGCGCTTCCTAAGCGCCCAAGGTGGTTGACAAAAAAATTGTCATACTTTTAGAATACTCCAGGATCAAATAACTATCACTTATCAACAAAAGCAAGTGAAAAATAACTACACATATTTCCATAATCTTTGCAGTCCAAAGATTATATTTCTGAATTTATTCTGTTCAGAATAAATAATTACGGCAAGTTATATATGAATAAAAATAGGTATTCTTAGAGTATGACAATTTTTTTGTCAACCACCTTGGCCCCTTATTCGAGCCTTAAAAACGGTTGTCGATCAAGGCCTTAGCAAACTGTGTGGCTCGGAAAGAAGTTTTGCTAAGGACTTGAGAATAGGTCCACTCGCCCAGTAACATCTCCTGCCCATCCGGCCATCCTAATACAACTCACGGGGGTATTTTCGGTTAGTTACCTCCACCCGCCCACTATTTCCCAAAGATGGCTAGGATGTAGTTCCTCATACAAATATGTATGGGAAATAACATTATGGCAACATCATTAACAACAACAATTGTTGTAAGCTTAACCACCTTATTCGTTTATGATAATTAACGCGATTTTGACGCGGTCGAAGCTACTTACAGGTTATCTTAATGGATATTAAAGCCCAACTTGAATATATCAAGGAACAACCTTTTTTGCTTTTCTTGCCGCTGCTTAAAGCTGCCGAGCGCCTTGAAGTAGCATAGGATAAGCGTTACTTTAAGACGGGTGGGAAACAGCAGAGGAATTAATGGAGGTATTTTTCCATACAAAATGTATGGGAGTATACATACTGGCTGGTTAGGGAATCTCGTAGGGCGGTGGAGGTAACTAACTGAAAATACCCCTGTGGGTTGTAGGTCTCATGTTCCCCTGAAATGCGCCTTACAAAACTCGTCGGATCCCTCCTGGCCCGACAATCTTCGCTTGCAAAGGACATATGCATACAGTTCACAAAATAAACTTATGTATCAGGGTCACGTCGCTATCTGTTCGAGGACGGCGGGCCGTTGAAGTGCTGGACTGCTGCTGACGTTCACTCGCTTGCGATTGACGACCTGCTCTTCGTGACGATCGCCGTCTTGTGCAATAGAGTGGTACAGCAATTCCCGCGCTTTGTCTCCTTAGCCAAATCGACGATGCACTGGTATAAGGCTTGGTGCGCTATAACATAATAACAGCCCAAACACCATCACGCTTCGTATCCCTGCCTCTCTACCTGAGAATATAAATCTAGTGCGCAATTGCGTGCTTCCTGGTTATATTTTCCTTAACAAATGCCACGGAATCGCCTGGTGTAAAGGCCCCACCATTCTGCACGCCTGCCATCCAAGTCACATGGCCTCGCAATTCTGGCGCCGAAAACTTCAGAGTGAGTTGCAGGTTGCCAAGGAGATAATGTGGGCATCCCTCTCGGGTGGCCTAGTACAGTAACCCACCAACGAGGACTTTTCGAATACACATACACATAAAAATATATATATATATGTGTAGAGGGTCTCCGCCCCCGAATAGTTAAAAAGAGAGCACGCATTAATTGCTATTTGTTGACTACCTATATTATGAACCACCTTTTGGGCTGCCTCTTCTACCTTTTACTTTGTACTATCAGTTTCACCGACGCGGTCCTCGACTCAAGCGGATGTGTCAACAATTCGGAATAGGGGTTGCGCTAGTGTTACTTCAAGACAAACTGTCAAGGAGATAGTATTATATGTTTCTGTCACCGTACGCTATCACTATTATCACAAGATGCGCTCTATGCTAGCCGTCTAACCAAGACCCCAGCAGCGGTGTTCTGTCACATTCCTAAGCCTAAATTTCTGATCCTAGGGCTGGCTGTTGTTCTCGTTATTGAAGCATATCCAATTAATAGAAAGTCCAATCTGCCGCCTAACAACTTTTAGTCTGTCCCGTAGACTCGCTGCGTGAACGACATGGCACAAAGCGATATTCAAGATGACCCTGCGTATTGAAATGGGGGTGTGCCTAGGGGGTATAGCGGTGGATTAAGTGTATTGAAGTTGGAGGGGAGTTATCCTTTTGACCAGAGACCTGATGCCAGCTTATATAGATATCACCAAGTTCCAGACCCTTTAATGTCTTGACCCTGTTTGAATACGATTCCCTCGCATTCGGATTAGGGAAGGCGAATCCGTCGTCCACACGTTTGCACATCCTCGATCTACGAAGGAAGGGAATTGTACATGGGACGAGCATGGAGCATACAGTTGGAGGTGGGTTGAACTCCTGAATTGTTACAGCGAAGAACGGAGTTTTACAGTGATTTACTTTTCACCTACGAAGCAGACATTTCTGGCTTAAGGGGTATCCGTGGTTACCGAGCGCCTCTCCAAGCCTCGTATTCTTTTTCTTCCTTCGAAGCAGACAGTTCTCCTTACAGGAGCAGCTACATCGCAAAACTTCTCGCAGATCGGTGGAGTGCTAGACCTGAGACCCACGGTAAATCCGAATGGAAATATACTGGCTGGTGAGTTCTACGTCCCGCGTACTGGCGACGTCATAACACGGCCAAGTGCTGTTCGGCTCGCGTCTCGACCGCTGCCAAGCGATCAGTAGTATGAGACTAGACTACTATAGCCCAGCCAGGCATACAGTCCGGGTTCCACCGAGGAGAGCGCGTTCCTCAGGCACCGAATATCACCCATTGTCTTATTTAGCTTCAGGGAAAGTTTTTCTTCTCGTCACAAGCGCACTTAATGCTAGAACATATCGAAAGCCGGCGTAAAAAGGAGTCTCGAGGAGATTGGCATCAAGGGTCGCACACTTGTTAGCGGTGGATCAGGCACCTAAGACCATCCAAGAACCATTTCGCCGAGTATATTTTCCCACACATCTTTAAATCCTAGGAGCATCGTTGAACAATCTCTAACCTAGTAAGTGAGAGTACAACGGGGTGTTTGCAGCTTCACGACTAATATTACGTGTATCCTACTTTGCTATGTAACTGGGAGTTTTACCAAATGCATTCTAATAACCTCCTTGGACTGGCATTCTGTTCGACGGTCTACTGTTGGACCGCTTTGGAAGGGCGGTCACACTCGCCTTGCTGTCTTAGGATGCATTGTCGGATGGATCTTTCGATGTCACAGGGCCTCGAATTCTCTATGAAGTACGCTTGAAAAGTTAGTTCACATAAACGGTGATAATCAGAATAGCATGTTCCTAGGGCGGGCCGGCCGACAACATCGCCGTATGGCGTTCGGACAACCCACGCTATCATGTAAGAAAGGTGCCAAACCGCTTACACAGGTAAGGTTTCGGCTGCCGAGACCGGGGTCCTTTGCTGATAAGCGGTACCTGAATGCAGCGTGATGCGATTCCGGGAAAGGAAACCTTCCCGTGTGTCACTAACGCGGGCTGGGCCATTGGAGACGCTAAAACATGTGGAATTTGATCCGCTAGTAGGGGTTGCCCAATCGCTTGGCTGAAAATCTCTCCACTTTGCCATCTTATCAGATGATCTGATCAGATAAAAATTTTGCAACAACTTCATCAGCCCCCGGCGGTTGGAACTTCTCCGAAGGGGCGAAGTCCTCATTGGAGGATGGGTTCCCACTTTCTCGGAGAACTACCTGTTCGTGGGTCAGGAACTACCCATCCAAGATGGTCACCGAACAGAGTATCACGCTTGATACCAATGAAAGCGGGGGAAAGTCTGACCATTATTTCGTTAACGCCCTTGCCATCCTGAGCGACAATGGCCGTAGCCAAGCCATGTGGGTGGGGGTAAATACTACAGTCTGCGCCGATATTAGGAACTGTTGCTCATCTCTCTCTCTAGCAGCATGCCTTAAATATTCCTCTCCGTACTACATAGTTCAGCTGGTACACTTATGACTATCTTCGTCATCCAGTCCGTGCTTCCGCTCATTGACGCGTGTGTGGTTAGTGTAGAAAGATACTATAGATCTCGCCATGGAGATTGTCTCCTCAGCTCAAGCACAGGCCTCTCCCAGTGCCGATATTGAGAAGCATGTCTCCCCGACTGAGGCCGCCGAAGAAATGCCCCAAGACGGGTCGGACACAGATTCAACGGACATGCAAGCTGGCGTTAAGCGGATCGAGGCTATTACTACCGTCTGGTCGAGAAAGTCGCTATGGGCTACTTTCGCCCTGTGAGTTTTACCATGTTAACAAATCCCGTCAGAGGGGAACAGCGCCCTCATAATAGGAGAAACTGACAAAAGTCCTATTATGTACACAGTCTTTGGCTCGTGTGTTTCGTCTCTGATATGCTGGGGTCTATCGAGGGTGCCTTGTCGCCGTATATCACCTCTTCCTTCTCGCAGCACGGTCTCCTGGCTGTTATCAGCATTGCGGCACGAATCATCGGCGGTGTTGTCACACTCAGTATCGGCAAGATGATCGACCTCAGGGGCCGTATGGAGGGTTTTATTGGCGCATTGGTTCTCATCACTATCGGCATGATCATGAAGGCCACCTGCCAGAACGTCGAGACTTACGCCGCGGCCCAGGTCTTCTGGTGGGTCGGCAAGGTTGCTCTCGGCTTCATCATTAACGTCTTCGTGGCCGACATCACCACGCTGAAGAACCGAATGATCATTTTCACCCTTAACTCGACTCCCAACATCTGCACAACCTTTGCCGGCCCCAAGATCGCTGAGCTCTTCTACTACAGGGCCAACTTTAGGTGGGCATTCGGCGCCTTCAACATAATACTGATCGTCGTGTCTCTCCCCGTCGTGATCATCCTGTACTTGCACGAACGAAAGGCCAGAAAGCTGGGCGTCCTTCGCCCGAAATCGGGTCGCACAGTGGCGCAGTCCACTCTGCATTATGCCGTCGAATTTGACGGTGAGTTGTTTAAATCCTCTGTCGGAAGTAACATAGCTCTATGTTCAGCGCTAATTGGCCCTTGTCAATCCAGTAATCGGCGCCATCCTCATTACCGCAGGGTTCACGCTCATAACCCTCCCCTTCAGTCTTGTAAATTCAGCACGACATTCGTGGGGGAGTGCAACCGTTATAGTAATGATCGTTATGGGTGTGGTCTGTCTCGCTGGGTTTGCGATCTGGGAGAGATTCTTCGCTCGTGTCCAATTTTTCCCTTTCAAGTTCCTGAAAGACAGGACCTTCCTGGGCGCTGCGATGACATACTTCATGGTCTTCCTAACCACCTTGTAAGCTGAACCTTTCCTCGCTTGATATCTCATCTCAGCTCGTTGTCTGGCCCTAACTGTCGATATAGTATCTGGGATGCCTATTACAGCTCTTATCTTCAGGTTGTACATGGCCTGAGTATCAGTGTCGCGAACTATGTGCTGAACGCCTACTCGCTCACCTCATACTTCACCGGTCCATTCATCGCCTTGTAAGCGCACCACATTTCCAATCAATTTCGTGAAGCTCGCTAAGACTTCCCCCTGCAGATTTATCCGCTACACTGGGTGGGTCAAATGGCCGGCCATGGTTGCTATTCCAATCTACCTCCTCGGTACGGGCCTGCTAGTCTATTTTCGACAACCCTCTACTCAGGTTGGCTATCTAGCCATGTGCCAAGTCTTGGTCGGCTTTTCTACGGGCATGCTTACGACGATGGCGGAACTCTCCCTCATGGCGTCCGTCAGGCACCAGGATGTCGCCATCGCCCTCGCGATCTATGGCCTGTTCGGCTCCGTCGGCTCCTCTGTCGGCTTTGCCGTCGCCGGTGGCATGTGGACGAACATCCTCCCCTACAAGCTGTACGAATTCCTCCCCGAAGACGCCAAGGAGAGATCGGCCGAGATCTACGGAGACATCACCAAGCAGATGGCCGAGCCGATCGGTACTCCGATCCGGGACGCCGTCATCATGGCGTACGGCGACGTCATGAGGAAGATGGCCATCACCGGCGCCTGTCTTATTCCTGTTTTGCTTGTGTCCGTGGCTATCTGGAGGAACATCAATGTTAAGAAACTTGAAGCTGTTGAGAAGCGAGCTAGGGGCAACGTGTTCTAAAGGGGGATTGTTTGCCATATTGTTCCCCCCTTTGGGGGCCTAAAGCAATCTTGATACCATCTGTCGTTGTAATTGAAATTTGCATATATCAGTCGTAGGAGAAAAGTGATTCACTAATTTTGAGTTATTATCAAGGAGATTCCTTTTGTAAATTTTAAGCCAGGTCTTCGGCGGTTATAATACAGGACAGTACTTGGAAATTCATGCTGACATAGAACCCCCCTGAAACGAAACTTGGGAAATTGAGAGATAATTGCAATGATATCATAGCAAAGTAGGTTTCAGACTACTAAGAAGGCGACACGGTGGGAGTGGGCGATTCCCGGCGTAGCGATGAATGAGTGTATTGAAGTTGGATGAGGATCACCTATCAATCTGGGACCTGGAGCCTCCTTATACGACATCAGCACCATATTCAGAACCCTCCCGTACATGCACCCTCACAACTCGTATCACTACGACCGGCCTGGAGCAGATATACGAGACTGGGTGAAACAATGCAGCTCTGATCCGGCTCTCATTTGGAACTGGACCTATCAAATTGGTCCGCCGATGCGAAAACAGCTGGTTTCACCGAACAGCGCGCACCATGCACGCTGTCCTAAAGTCGGGGAAATTCACCGGATGCTTTGTAAACGTACCCGTAAATGGCGGTTCACAGGAACGTGATGCTACGTTAATACTTGGCAACACTGACCGAGCCAGCCTGTTACGCCACAGAACTTTGTTAGTTACGCTTAAAAGGGGAGTTATGACGGGAAATGGTGAAGGCGAAATACTTATTCTTCTATACATTTTATGCTAGGAGGCGCTCCTGTATCCCTTTACAAGGTATAACTATACCGGTTTACCCTATCAGCCGGCCACGGATCCTGGCATGGCCCTGGTATCACGGCAGGACGGATACAAATGTCGAAGTCGCGTATTTTAGTGGGATCACGCCCAACCTTCTGAATTGCCGCTGCGACGTTATCCATGTTTTGATGTTGGTCCTCGACATACAAGGATTTATGCGTTCTAGATTCTCTGAATAAAATTCACTCTATCTCTCACCTGCCTAAACCAGGGCCTTGGGCTCTTGGCCCTGCTTACTACCCCGTCTTTGATGCATGCGCCCATAGCTTGGACTCCGACGGCTGATAAAGCCTCTGCCGAATAAGAAAGCTTCAACGGCTCTGGGGTCGGCGGGGTATCTCCCAGATAAGTGATACAAGACGCTCACGAGAGGGTCATTGAGGTCTATATGTGCAGTTCTCATGTGTCAAGCCGTACGTGCGTAATATCCTGATAGCATTGGAACATGCATATGTATGGCATCTAGACCCAATTTAGGTACCATTTTCGGTGTATAGCACGAATATATTAAGAGGGGATGCCCATCATGTTCTCCCCCTCCGCGGACCGTTCCCGGATTCTTGGGCTGTCTCAGACTCTCCTCGCCTCACTGCCAGGACTCTCACTTTTTGTCACCGAAAGCCTTCCTGACCACCCCCTCGTCCCGTAGACAACATGAGGTCCCTAGCGGCGGCTGTCGCAGCCCTAGTGGCCACCACCTTCGGAAAGGAAATGGCAAAGGATCCGAAGCGTGCTGCCGAGCTATACGACTCCGGTCTGATGCACGAGCTGATCATGTCCAAGAAGGAGACGTTCTGGGCACAGGAGAGGAAGGCGGGAATCTACACCCAGGACTGGCCGGAGCTTCACTTCGCGCAATGCAGGGACGGCAGGGCGGTCCCCTTCCGCGACCAGCCAACGAACTTCTACCGTTGCAACAATGTGGGTTTCCCTTGTTTGCACGCGGGCTGCGTCGTTCAGGTCCGCTAACTGGGTTCACGACAGGTCAACCTGCACCACTTCCTGTCCCACAAGGCTCTCGGCAGCGCCGTGGGAGAAGGGTCCTCCTCGTGGGGCTGGGTCTCGGACGACGGACGCGAGTTTGCCATCATCGCGCAAGGCGACGGCGCGGCTTTCGCCGAGGTAGATCGCCCAGCCGCGAACTATAACTCATGGACGCGCAGGCTAATCAGAGGCAGATTACCAACGCCGGCAAGCTGCGATACCTCGGCCGGCTCCCCCAGACGGCGGGCACGCCGACGAGCCGCTGGCGCGAGATCCGGACGTACAAGCACTACATCGTGATCGCCAGCGAGACCTACGACCACCACATCCAGATCTTCGACCTCAGGAAGCTGCTGGACATCGACTACAGGAACGGGCCCGTGACCTTCGACCCGGAGAGCGACCTGACGGGCTTCTACGGCAACCTGCCCGACGGCCGCGCGCACAACATCCTGACCAACGACGAGACCGGCTTCGCCTACGTCGTCGGCGCCCGCCCGCGCACGTCCGAGTGCCGCAGCGGTCTGATCTTCCTGAACCTCACCGACCCCAGCAACCCCGTATCGCCGGGCTGCGCGGCCGCCGACGGCTACGTCCACGACGCGCAGTGTCTAGTCTACAAGGGGCCCGACTCGAGGTACCTCGGCCGCGAGATCTGCTACGGCTACAACGAGGACTCGTTGACCATCTGTAAGTTAATAAACGCCTAGTTGCTCCGCTGGCTCGCGATCTGACCCTCGGCAGACGATGTTACCGACAAGGAGTGGCCCGAACTCGTCTCGGTCACCTCGTACGAGGGTGCCACGTACACCCACCAGGGTTGGGTGCTGGACAAGGAGTGGCAGCAGTACCTCGTCCTCGACGACGAGTATGACGAGATCGACAGAAGAGGACCTGGTGCCGACGGTTACGCCGTGACCTTCATCTGGGATATATCTGATCTCGAGAAGCCCAGGCAGACTGGATACTACAAGGCTCCTCGTATCTCCAATGACCACAACCAGTACGTCATCGGAAACTACTCGTACCAGAGCAACTACGGCGCGGGTATCAGCGTAAGTACCGTGTCCCTCTTGAGAATTAATTTCGGCAACTGTTAACCCACGTTATGAAGGTGCTCGATATCTCCTCTATCCCCACCAACCCGACGGGGTCCGGCGTTAGGGAGATTGCCTGGTTCGACGTCTATCCGGAAAGTAAGTAACTGTCTGGGATGAGAACCATAGAATAGCCACAGCTAACCCTTTCGCGTATAGATGACAATGAGGAAGGAGGTGGCTCGCTGGAGTTTGTTGGCACCTGGTCTTCGTACGCCGACTACCCGTCCGGATATATCCTCATCAACACCATCGAGCGTGGCGCGTGGGTGGTGAAAATCCAGAATCCGTTGCCGTAGAATGCAAGAGGTTGTTGCTGTCGGAACTAGAGTATTGAAATTTGGTACCTTGCCGCATTGGGGCGCCATTCTGTAGACGTGAGAGGGAAGGCTCGGCTACTGGCTCAAGAACTCAAAAATTCATGATAGAAACAAATGAATGAACCGCCATCTTGATGCGGAACTTTATATCAAACAGAACATCTCTTCAATTGCTCGTGTGTCAAGCGAGCCTTGGGGATTCCGAATGATCTTGCGTGAAGCGTCGCGTAGTGTAATGACTGCACTCTTACCAAAGCATTCTTGGACTATCCTGATGCGAGTATTTTACTGTGAGAGGCAGGTTCATTCCTGCTGTGACAGGTCACCATGTCCCTTTTCCTAGTTTGGTCCACTGTACCTTCTCCGGCCTCATACAGCTGATTTATCTTGATGCCGGCATTTCAGTTAAGGGGTCGGTAGCTCGTATAAAAATCATAGTAGATTTGCCATAGATTCTCTACGCAATAGTCGAAGTAAAAACGTACAAACGTCATAATCTGGAACTCGACCAACCGAATAGCTACGACATCGAGGGGTTGAAACAGATCTTAATAATTAAGGGCGTGATTGTTCTGTAACTACCTAAATTGGTAAGACATTAGAGATTGGATTTAAGGGCGGACCATTCGGTGGGGATGAATCGTTTCGGTTGCTAGCTCCAGCTTCGAGTCAAACCTTTGATGGCCAATATTTTGGGCTACCGAGTACAGGCTAATGTTTTCCTGCGCCGAATTAAAAAGATGATATACCGTGTAGAGCAAGATGTGGCCGTATCGCTGCCTTTGGCTAATGCGTGCATCCTGAATGAAATCATGGTAGGTATCGCGGTGGATGTATGGCAATATCTTGTACGAACCGAAACAGCCGTAATACGAACGAGAAGGCTAAAGTGCTATTCATGCTTATGACACAACCGAGGAATAAGCGCGATGAGCTCTCTTTGAAATGCGCCAAACAAGGATAGAAAAGAAGTGGAACGTTGGATTCTCGTGTTGGATATTGGAATTGCGTGGCGCCGTTTCATTACCAAGCTCGGGCTGTTTTTTTGTTGCATATGATTGGTCCCAGCTCCTGCATAGTACCTGCTTCTACGAGACTAGCAGGACTAAAGGGGAATGCCAAGACGCTATCTAAAGCTGCCGCAAACTAGTCCTTTTAAGGAAAGTCTCAGGTGGGTTCCTACCAACAGTGCTGGACTTGTTCAACGCCTCTTCTTTCTCCTTTTCTGCTTTGTTTCCTTTCCTTAACCAACTTCATATTGAAATCAACCAACACTCTTTTGTGGTTGCCTTTGCTTTTCAGCATTTTTCCGCATCTTGGTGCCGTACTTCGTTAATAATTCCCGACACTCTTTATCCACAATTGGTGCTGTTTCCCAGTTTCCCATTTGAATCACTCGTTAAATAGACGTGATTTGTGACACCTGACGCCATCATCAGTCCCGCGTGTCACCACAACCAACCGTGTCAATAATTTACCTACAATCAATACCCTTGAGTTTAGACTCGTAATCACAATGCGTTTCACCACGACACTCGCTCTGGCCTTTGCTGCCACCGCCTACGGACAAAACTACCTCGGCTTCAACTCGGGAGCTACGAAGGCCGACCGGTCTGCCAAGTTCAAGGCCGACTTTGAGGCCGAGTTCAGGACTGCGAAGAACCTGGAGAATGCCCCCGGGGACTTCAGCGCTGTGCGACTGTATACCAACATCCAGGCCTACTCTGAAGATGACCCTATCCAAGCGTTCGAGGCTGCCATCGAG
This sequence comes from Monosporascus sp. mg162, assembly GCA_004155945.1. Classification (NCBI taxonomy): domain Eukaryota; kingdom Fungi; phylum Ascomycota; class Sordariomycetes; order Xylariales; genus Monosporascus; species Monosporascus sp. mg162. The sequence continues at coordinate 22,520 of QJNY01000240.1, forward strand.
ACCGACACCAAGATCCTGCTTGGTGTTTGGGCATCGGGTACGGATAACATCGACAAAGAGATCTCCGCTTTGAAGAAGGCCGTGCAGCAGTATGGCAACAAGCTCACTGACCTTGTCATCGGTATCTCAATTGGAAGCGAGGATTTGTACCGAATCTCTGCCACCGGTGTCGAGAACGAGTCCGGCGTCGGCCAGTCTCCCACTGTCCTTGTTGAATTCATTCAGGATTTCAAGGATGCCTTCGCCGATAGCAGCCTGGCCAACATTCCTGTCGGCCACGTTGACACCTGGGACGTTTGGGGCAATATTACCAACAAGCCCGTCATCGACGCCATTGACTTCCTTGGTGTTGATGAGTATCCTTACTACGAGAACGGCAAGGGTAACAGCATCGAGAACGCCGGTAGGCTCTTCGACAGGGCCTACGACGCCACCGTCGCCGCCTCTCAAGGCAAGCCCGTCTGGGTCACCGAGACTGGCTGGCCTTACATCGGTCCGGATTGGGATCAGGCTGTCTCTAGCGTCGACAATGCCGAAACCTACTGGAAGGAAATTGGTTGCAAGCGGCTCTTCAACAAGACCCCGACTTTCTGGTATACCCTCCGTGACTCCAACCCTGACAACAAGATGAAGTTCGCCATTACGGAGGACTTGTCGACTAAGCCTCTCTTCGACCTGAGCTGCGATGACGTCGAGGATGAGCCTACATCTACCAAGTCTTCGGGTGCTAGCAGCACAAAGTCTGCTGGCACTGCTAGCGGTACCGCAACCGGATCATCGAAGCCTACTGGCAGTGCTAACAGTACCGCAACCGGATCATTGAAGCCTACTGGCAGTGCTAACAGTACCGCAACCGGATCCTCGAAGCCTACTGGAACTGCTAGCGGTACCGCAACCGGATCCTCGGCGCCGACTGGCACGTCTTCGGTTGGTTCTTCCGGCACCGCCACGCCTACTGGTGCCACTTCCACTGGCTCCGGCGATACGACAAGCCCAACTGGAGGTTCTGGGTCTGGATCTGGATCCGATGACTCCGAGGCTGGCTCTGGCTCCGGCTCCGGCTCTGAATCTGGCTCTGGCTCTGGCTCCGGCTCCAACTCTGGCTCGTCCGGTGCTGGCTCCGATGCTGGATCGAGTGAAGGCTCGGGCTCGGGCTCGGGTCCCGAGGTTGTGCAGGGTGCCGCCTCCGCTCCGATGTTCTCTGCTGCTGTCTGTGCCGGCCTGGCGCTCGTCGCTGGTGTGTCTGCCCTGCTCTAAAAGGTGGTCGCCAACCAAGTCATTGAGGAAAAGGTGTATTGGTCGACATGGGTACCTTAATTGTTGAGGTATATAGATTTGGAGCCTAGATATTTGTAACTTGCATTGTTTATACATACGGTACCTATATATTTAGAGTGATCAAGCTTTGAAGCTCAGCATTGTGTGATGGTAAGGTCTCTTTTGTGGCAGTAGTGCAATATGCTTTTCCATGCCTTCTGATCCTCTACAGCCTGTATGTGATAAGACTCGTTGGTAGTGGGCAACCACGCCCAGCAGTGAAACGAATGGTTTCGGAACAGGGTTAACGACACATGTATAGCGATTATGGCACGCATATAAGAAATCCCAAGTCCATACTTAGTGACGCATTCTTAGACCTTGTCACAATGATTAGATGCCTATATCGTTGGGTTTGGGTCGGCAGACAGGCGAATGCCGGGCCTAATATTCAATAATAGGCTACTACGCTAAGAAGGGTTTGTGTCAGTAGCCTCAAAAACTCGAAGCATGGTTATCGTCTTCCGAATTCCAACATTTTCGTGGCGAGTACGATAAGATTTTATTTAGCTCGGAAAGAGACCACTCGGATATTCCGAGAAAAGCGCAGAGCCAACTTCGTGTAACCGTACCAGGGTGAGTCTGCGATGCAGTTATAACCTTTTCCCTTTCATGGATCTGTCTGTATATGCCAAAGGGGTCATGGTTTCCAACTACTACGTAGCTAGAGTAACTTACAGTGATGGCGTCTTTGACAATTCCTGGGGACGTTGAGTGAAGACGTTAGCAGTTGAGGACCTTGTAATGATGCACATCTATGGTGACCCTATCTATCCCGATAGCACCTAGTAAGGCCTACATCTTATATACATCCCATAGGTTTGTTACGTATACAAGACAACAGTCAGGATTTCCCCCAGCCCGAGCCACCTGGAACAGTAACAGATACCATTCCTCTATACATGCAAATATGTATGATTACTTGTGGACCCTAGCTCCCTCGAGCGGGCATCTTCCCCCAGTACGTCCGCACGTCCCATCAACACCGCTCACATGCCCCAAATCTCCCTCCAACTCCTCTCGTCCCGTCCGAGAGGGGCTTCGGAGACGCCAAACCTAGCCGGGAGGCCTGAGTTGGCCTCCGGGAGGCACATCCACTCCCTGACGCAGTCGGGGATCTCCTCGCGGACGTGGCTGATGCAGATGAGGGCCTGGTCGTCGCGCAGGCCGCGCACCGTCACCTCGCCCCTCTTGGAGGCCTCGCTCTCGACGACGACGGCGGCGCCGTCGGCGTCGGCGGCGTACCGCCGCGTCTCGCCGTGCTCCAGGAATAGCAGACACCGGTCACGCACGCCGTCGTCCATGCCGCTACACGCCTCGTCGAGCACCACAACGTCCGGGCCCTTGACCACGGCGCGCAGGAACAGCGCCACGCGCTGCGCGCTCGTCGAGAGCTCCCCGAACCGGTAGTAGTCCGCCCAGCTCAGGTCGGCGCCGGCACCCGTCGTCGTCTCCGCATCCGCCTCCCCTGCAGATCCCGCAGCAGCCGCGTTGTAGTGCGCCGGGTTCAGCTCAGCCGCGAACCAGCGTAGACACGCGTCGACCTTGGCGCGGGCTAAGTCGTCGAGCTTGGCCCTGCTGCGGAACGTGTCGGCCCAGGCGTTCTCGACGACCTGGCGCACCGAGAGGCTGCGCGGCATGTGCTGGTGGATCTCAGGGCTCGAGTGGCCGATGCGCGCCTGGATGTCCCAGAAGGTCAGCGGCGGCTGCCCGGGCTCCGGGAGCCGGCTGCGGCCGAACAGCTTGATGGGCAGCGAGTACGTCTGCGGGTGGTCGGAGCAGATGAGGGACACGATGGTCGTCTTGCCGGAGCCGTTGGGTCCGAAGATTCCCCATCGCTCGCCCCGCCGCACCGTCCAGACCAGCCCGGCCTTCCGCTCGCCGTCGACTTCCCGCGTCCAGTTGCCCAGCGCGATCTTGCCCCTGTATTGCACTTGGCAGCCGTCCATCTCCACTACTGGCTCTCCTATTTTGCGAGGCGCCGCATCCCCCCGGTCGGTGGTTACCTGCACTGATTTCTGGCCTTCGTCTCCCATTAATGTCTTCCCCTCGATGCCTTTAGCTGTCAGGGTCCTCCCCACGTGCACGAGATTGTTGACCGTCAACTTGTCGTCCTCCTTCAGCGTTCCATTCCATACCCCGCGGACGTACTTCCGCAGCCCCTCGAGCACCACCTCCTTCTCGCCCATGGCAGCGACCTGGCAGTCCGCCCTCAGGTACACGAGATGCGTGATCCAGTCCGGGATGGGGTCCTGCGGTCGCGCGCTGAGCACCAGCCTCGGGCTCGCCTTGCTCGCCAGGCCGTGCAGCAGGGGGCTCAGGCCGGCGACGGTCGGCGGGTCGAGCCCCATGAAGGGCTCGTCCCGCAGCAGGACCTCAGGGGCCGCGAGCAGGGCGCGGGCGACGCGGGCGCGGCGGCCCTGGCCGTTGCTGAGGAAGGAGACGGGCAGGTCAAGCAGCGGGCCGAGCCGCAGGTCGCGGACGACACGGTCGAGGAGAGCGGGATCCGGGGCGCCATTATCCGGGTCCCCGGGCTGCGGCGCCGCGAGAGCGTTCAGTTCCGTGTTGCCGAGCAGGAAGTCGCGCAGCGAGAAGTCGGTGATCTCGCGCTTGGACTCGTAGCGCGCGGAAAGGTAGGCCGAGGTGGTGACGCGGGACGCGAGCCCCGCCGCGTCGTCGCTATTGAACCCGACGTACCGGATCGCCCGGCTGGGCACCCGCAGCCGGTGCGGGACGGCGTCCGTGGCAAGGTACGGGAAACTCCGGGCCGTCGGCGGGATGCATAGGTGCTCGCCTCTCAACAGCTGCAGGAAGGTGGTCTTCCCGCTCAGCGAGGGCCCCACGACGTACCAGTGCGTCGCCGGTTCCGTGGCCGACGGCAGCGCGAAGTTCAGGTTCCTGAAGAGCGCCGGGTTCGGGTGGGACACGTGCGCGTTGGGGTGGTGGCGGTAGAAGGTCCCGTTGGCGATGCTTATCACCGGCGGGCGGACTGAAGGTGGTCGCATGGTGGCGATTGGACCATCTCAACAGCCCTTACCTACATAGGATTGAACTACCAACCGGAAATGTACATATTTATTCAGTGGGATGGGTGACTCAGTCCGCTGTATTACAAAGTGTATTCCTCCGGTTATGTCTCGGGGATAAAGGTGGATAGTCGGAATGCATCTATACGTCATTATCGATTAATCCGAATTTCGGCGCAGGGACCACAATAGCCTCTTACAGCCCCATCGCCTAACGTTAATAACGGTAGGGATCCAAGCTACGCGCGGACCTGGAGCCTGGTCTTGCCGCTTGCATCAGCAGCCAGAGCTTCGAACCCGATCTAGTCGATAATTCAACATCAACGTCAATCACTTCATCACCACGAACCGTGCACCATACCCGCGAAACTGCATTCGATGCTTCAGGATCCTTCATACAAAAAGAAGCGTAACGCAGTCCCATAACCGCCAAAATGGTAAGTTACTCTATCTGCATCTTCTTCCAACCCTCACAATTCACATGCCGGGACTCTACGCCCAAATTGCCAGCACCATTCACCGTCCACCGTACCGCTGTGAGATTAGACCTCTTATTAACCCCCACCCGTTATTTCAGTCAATGCGCATCGTCCCGGCCGCCGGCCACAGCAGCACCTTCGCACACACGCAACGCACGACGTCGGCGCCGTCGGCGCCGGGCGTCTACGACACGCTGCGGCAGGGTTTGGGCCCCTCCCCTTCCAACCTGCCCGACGACGTGCCCGCGTCGCGCCACCCGCTCGAGGCGCGCCTCAAGGCATGGGAGGCGACGCAGGAGGGCGCGCGCATGGAGATGCTGCGCAAGACGTTCGGCATGGCGGAGCCGATCCGGCGTGGCATGGAGCTCAAGGTGACGCGGGACGGGTCGTGGCGGCCGCTGGCCCTCGGCGGTCCGAAGTCGAGTGTGCACGAGGACGTCCTGCGCGGCCGCGAGGCCTACCTCGACTGGGAGGATGTGTTCACAGGCGAGGAGCAGCGGGCCATCGTCGGCATCCACGACGAGATGGAGCGGAAGCTGAAGATCTGATCTGGTCGCCGGGCGGTCTTCCGGATGAGGGTTCCTTCTCTTCGGATGGACGGACGCATGGGTTGGTGGGTGGACGAAGGAAGGGGAGGAAGAGGAAAGAAAGAAAATACCTGAGGACCGATGGTTCTAGTGGAGAACGCGATGGCGAAGAGGGTGATACTTGGATCCTGCCTCAGAGCCACCATATGGATCCCGAAATGAATAGCAGCACGATGGGAAATCGTAGCGAGCATTTCACTGTCGCAAGGAGGCTCGACCGTCGACTCATTCCTATGTTCGGGGTTGCCAAATTAGGAGACAACTTCACATGATACACAACACAGGAAGCCTTACGCGGACCACACTGTTTGCACTGCTGGCACTTCGATAAGAAGTTGATGGGCCGTCTCGTGAAATATCATATGAGCATAGTTGTGAACGGCACCAAATCTAACCATATGCAAAATATAGACAACTCCCCCAAGCTCTAAACCTTCCCGTAGAGGGCTTACCTATAGACAAGAGTAGAAAAAATAAAGCAGCGTCGGCACTTGGCCTGTTTCTCAGGTCCTGCGTATATACATATATATACAGCGGATATCGATATGCTGCGGCATTTTAACAAAATAATCTTCCATATATCTCGACAGAGTTGTTGGTATGCTTTAAGGAGCGGGGAGAAAGCTTTATGCTCCCGCCATCGCTGCTTCCTAGAAACCGCCCGACAAAAAAAAAAATTAAAAATTGAAAGACTTTCCCGGTCACGCCAGCCCATGCCCCATAATCCAACGAATTCTCGACAAAGCTTCGTCCCATCGCCGATTCCCTCTCCGTTTCGCTGTTCGATATTCTCCCCGGATCGATCGGAAACGGTGTCGCGGTGTTAAAATAAGCCCTCTTGCAGGTGTAAGGTCGATCATAAGATCACACAGCAGCCGCTGCGACCACCGGAGTGGCCTGAGTCCTTCACTTTCTTGGCCGCCTCCTCTTCGTCTATTATGTCCTGAGGCTTGACGGTCATGTGCACCACGTTCCTCGAAGTGTTACTGAACTGGTAGTCTGGACACGGGCGCGCCCCTCATCAGTTCCGCGCCTAATGACTTGCGTGCGCAACAGAGACTTACGGTTGAGAGGCATTCTATCCTCTAACATCCTACCAAAGTGGATTAACCGGATCGCGCTGGGCTCCCTCGGCGGCTGATCCCACTCCTTACGCCAGTCCCGCAGTATGAGCTCCTTTAGCGTGTAGACGGTAATGCTCGAGGGATCCATCTCGCCATCCTCCGTCTTCCCGGTTACCGTGACATTCCGCTTGGTGAGGTACTTTTCGTCGATCCGGAACGGGTGTCGGGCGCCAGTGGTCAGGAGCAACATGATCTCGACAGCGATATCCCCATCCGACGCTCCGGCCCCCGCGGACGGTTCTACGGGGTCTATCGTCAAGTCTTCATTCTCGGCGGTCGCTGTGGTGACCGGGGCTTTGCCCTGAGCTTTCGCCGACGGTTCGGCGCTAGTCGAGGGGGTGTCCCGAGCGGTGCCGGATGCCGCCGCGGGTTCGGCATCGCTACCCTGCGCCGGCGGCGGTAACGAAGGCAGTGATGGGGAAGCGTCAGGGTTCGCGGGCTTCGGCTGGATGCTCGACAGATCCTCCATCTCGACGTCGCCTAGGGGTTGGTGTATTGACAGCTGCTCCTCCTTCGGTCCTTGGTCGCCTCCTGCCGTACGGTCGGCCCTCTCTGCCATCGTCTAGTCAAGGGTCAGGGAGACACGAGGTGCCTCAAATCAGGGACGACTTGCAAGCCGGTGCAGGGGTGGTGGTAGAATGACCGAGGAAATTACAATAAAATAAACAGTAGACTCGGTGCAATCCGAAGGTTTCTCTCGGTATGCCGAGCGAGTCCGTTCCCAATTAGGTGAAGTCGTACAGAAGAGAGGTAATTGACAAATGCAACTGGGACGCGGCGGTTGGATGGACCATGGACTATACTTGTCGCAAACGCAATGCAATAAACCGGATCGGAATCGTGTAAACAAAAGAAACAAGACAAGCGACAAAAAAATTATACAATAATATTTGCTTTTGTCGCTATAGAGAAACCGAGTGATAGAAGCGGATTCCGTACTTCGTACGTGTAAATGTTTATTAGTTAGTCAAGGTGGCCAGGGTGAGGAATTGAGTAAATGACGGGGCGGGCTGATAGTGATGGTGGTTATGGTGGTTAATTCGATTGATGGATGGATGGTGGTGGTAGTGGTGGCACATCAAACATCCAAGTCGACTTTGATTTCAAGGACGGCGGCTCTCTGATGTCCAGAAAACGCCCCCTGCCATTGGTCCTAGTATACGTAAATTTGGGTAGACAAGCGCACTGAGCACAGGCATAGCTGGGGCCCTGGGCAGCTGTCCCGGTGGTTAACGTTCGGGGTGTGTGCGCCCCGTAGTGATTCCAAATATCACAACTCAATGCAGCTTCGAGATCAAAACTAAGCCTCACTGCCGCAATCCATCGCATGTTCTTTCTGCCTGTAGGCCTCGGTTTTGGGGCCGTCAGCTATCTGGCTCGCTCGATACGTCCATTACTAAGCACACGGCTGTAGTACACCAAAGTTGTACGGTCCTTATATCCTATACCCGTGGGGTCTCCAGGCCAAGCCAGCATAGGCGATTTGTGCTGGACTTGTGCTAGACCTAAGGGGGTAAGGCTCGCTCACACTTGCTACCGGCACGACGCAAACTTAACGTTAGGTCTACGAAGTACTATGCGGACTACCTACCTAGATGCCTATGCATATAGTATAAGCGGGGGGGGAACCTCATGCAGGGAATCAATCAGGCTGCCCTCAATGCCAGATAAATAACGCCAGGTCGAGTTCTTTGGGCAAGCGCAGAGCGGTGACGGTAATGCGAAAGCCTCTTGGGGCAAAGATCGGCCAGAGAGTCCAAGTCCAGGCCCATGTCCAGAGTGTGGTGCGTAGAAGATCAGGCATATTGCCGCCGAGCTTCTGGATCGACGATAATATCTGGCCTCTAACTAAACCCTGGTAAGTGTACTTAAAGGAAAAGGTACAAAATCCCTGGAAAGATGATGCCTCGACTTCCTAGGAATCTCCGTTTTCCCCAATTTGCATGATAGGTATTTTTTTCCAAGGATAGGACGAGACAAGGAATCACCCCATCGTTCCTCCATCTTCCCGTCTTATCAAGATCCGGTATCCAGGGGTCCCCCACATTGTCTGAAAGCCTGTATAGTTAACGTTATCACCGTTAGCTAGAACTTAACCCAGGCAAACTTCTGCTTTCATTTGTAACAAGTTATAACATAAGCACCTCCCAAATTTAAATCTAAGACGTTTCGGCTTGGTAATCTGCAGCAGTATCGTTAGGACCTTCCTAACAACCTCCATCATACTAAGATCTTAGACCCTTCTTATCTACCCCTGCATCACGCGTCAATAATGTCATCCAAGCCATCAGTGCCTTGGCACGCCCAGCTTGATTAGGCGAACGGGTCCTGGCCTATGTTCTGGTGTTTAAAGCATGTCCGCCAAGCAGATACATCGGCTCCCGGATAGCCTGGGACGCTGGGTGATGCCAAGCTGTCCATTGTCAGTATCCGCTGCCCTTAAGTTAAGGGTCGGATTAAGGCTGCCTATATTGGCAACTCCGTGTTTCGGATGCTCTGAACTCCAATCCGGAAGTCTCATGATATATATTTAGGAGTATGCCTCCAAAGACCATCATCCGGGGGATTCCGATCCACAGAAAGCCGACCAATGGGTCCCGGTCGGTTTCGGGATCACCGGACTCGGCATACCGGTACGGCCAGCATCTCAGGGTTCTACTCCTTCCGTCGTGACCGCCATATCATTAGAAACTCAAAAACCTGCTACTTCAGTACACATAGTTGAAGACATATATTCGTCTCAACTGAGGTCGGTCTGCAGGTAGTCGTTGTTTCGTACCCCGGTGACGGGGTTTGCTAATTCATAGCATATTGTGAAACACGATGCATATAAGAGGGTGAGATAGGATTTCCTTCGATCTCCGTCGAGGGACAATACCAGTTCAATACTATGTGAGATGGGATAAGAATGTGAAAAGACCCACCCACGACGTATATTCCTTTGTCTCATCATGTTGCAGGACGGTTCAAGTGGGCTTAGCCACAGACGACATCGGTGAGGCTGAAGCATAGGTACCTAAGTGTGCAACCAGGATCTAAGAAGCAACGAGAACGTGGCATTCTTCGATCGAGAATGGCTTGCATATGCTTACGCAGGTTCACACAGGTCCACCGACGACAACTCAGATTCAACTACCCACGTTGAGCTTAAAGGCATCGACCATTATTGCTATGGGATGCGGATGCACCACTTCTGGATAAGTTTGGTTATACTCTTCCAAAGCCAGCATCTGCTTATCGTCAATGTCCCGAATTGAGACGATGGATTAGCTCGCTTGGATGTACTGCGTCTCCGATGAACGGTCATGGATCAATCCGGGATTTGAAGTTGCAAATGGTACAATCCAGCGACGGGATGTCGTGATTTGCGGATCTCGGACGGTATCGTTTTGATGACATACGTCGAGGCGGCGGCGGCTATCTATGACGCAGCAACTTAGAAGCGAGCTACCGCTAAGTGAAGTATAGCCCCGGTATATTTGCTTGACCACTTGGACGAGCGGAATTGAGGCTTTACAATTGTGTCGAGGACGATGAGAGCGCCGTTCAAATAACACCCGACCCTTCAAAGGTCGAGATGGCAAGGCGCTTGGGCGTTTGCGATTCGTCGTAAAAAGCCATTTGGAAGGGACGAAAGTTGCGGGTCTCGGGCGGTTATGAGGCAACTCGAGACCACTTTAATGGAACCGACTGCCGCACTCCAGAATTTCCTAAAGTGGAAAGATGCTAGATGCACTCTGCCAAGACTCTGGATCTGACCAAGAGGATGATGGCGATTGGTGGCTCGGTCGATCACGCAATCGCAGACCTTCATAGAGAATAACATGAACAATGTCAAACTAACCACATTGCGGGGCAAAAAGGTCCAAATTCGGGGTCTCTAGGCGTCTTAGAGCCATGTCTACTTCTAGATTCCACCTCGGCGGAAAATATTTGTAAGCTCGAGTCGCTATATTGAGCCGCCGTCCTGTCAAAATGTCGTTCTTCTTCGGAAAGACAGTCTTCTCTGCTTCTTCAAGTTCCAAGAACGACATGGCGACTCAAGATATCCAGATTCGCACGCCTGAAGAGGCCGGTATGTATCTTGCCCCGCCATAGCCCTATCTATTGTGTCCAACGGCCTATGGGGCTACACGAGAGCAACTACTGTAGCATCAAACTAATATCGTCTGTTTCCGTAGTCGCGCGAATCGCATACCTTGCTAGCGACGTGGTCATCTCTGTTCAGCCATCACAGGGGCAGGACTCGGCGTTCTCTTCCCACCTTAAGAGATATGCTGGGAACAACGACCCTGGCTTGGTGTCAAAGGCCACAGGCGCGGTGCCAGAGGTAGGTTTAAGTTTCGGTCTCCCCCATCGGTCGTCCGTTCGAAGACCCAATTTGCTGACTGGCACCTATAAGATATTATCCGTGAGACACAACACAGATCCTCTTCTATCCGTATTTGCCCCTATCCGTTCTGGCAACCTTGTCTCCGTGACTACTACTTCGGCGGTACTCCTACCATCAATTGCGCACCTTTACAAACTTGCTCATTATCCCGCCGTGCTTCATGTTTCTCTATACCCAGCCCAGTTCCCCGATTACTCCGCTATAACTGCCATAAGAAACTCAGGATGGACTTTCTTGCAGTCGGAGTCGTTACAGGAGGCTCAGGACATGGCCATAACTGCTCATGCACTGGCCGTCCGTTCAGGAAAGGGCGTCATTCACTTCTTCGACCCGACTGCTTGCTCGCTTGACAAGCCGATTGCTCCCGAAGACAGTGGGGTAGTGCGTGATCTACTTAACCTCGACGATGTGCGCCGGTATCAAGCTGGCTCCGTGCCCGAGACAGGCATATATGCGGACGATGGAAGGGTCACCTTGGTCTCCCTCCAACCGGAGAAGCCGATCAAGTCCGCTGGGGAGGAAACAAACGGCCTTACCGACTCGACCATATTAGGGGCGTCTTCTAAGGCAACGTCCTCCCTAGGATCTGAAAAGTCTAGCGAACGGAGCAACACCAGCGCTCCGCCGAGTCTAACTTCGGCGGCTACTACGATCGAAAGCTCCGCTCAACCTATCGCCTCGGAAGATATCTACAAAATTGTCACGGCTATTTGGACTGAGCTAACAGAACATACCGGTCGTGAGTATAACGCTTTTGAATGGTCTGGCCCAGAAACAGCGGATAAGGCCATCTTCGTGTTCGGATCCGATGCTGGTCTCTTTGCGGAAGCACTGGATTCGGCTAAGCCGGACGATATATACGCCAAGGCAGGCCTCATCACCGCGAGGTTATACAGGCCATGGCTAGGTGCTAAACTCATAGAAATTATCCCGAAAACTGTCAAGCGCATCGCGGTTCTCGAGCAAGTATCGAAGAAAACTACCAAGTGGGGTCCAGTGTTGATCGATGTGCTGACGTCGGTCAAGAGCGGGGTAGGGGGTGTTGAGGTTGTCGTTGGCCACCAGCTCGGCTACATCGCGCCTGATACAATTCATCAAGCGCTGAAGGGGATCTTCCAGAACCTGGCATCCGAGAAACCTCTGCAAAACCTCGAGGTAGGAATCAAAAATGATTCAGCGAAGGACAAGACCTACGGCTTGGAGCAGCCTAAACTCGAAAGTGCCTATACAAAGATCCTTGACCAGCTCTTTGGCAGAAGAGCATACGTCGCGAATGCGCTCAACTCACAGCATGCGGGTATATCATCCACCATCGCGGCCAGCCCCGAGTTTGGTTTCGGTTCATTGCTCGCTAGAAAGGAACACCGCCAGAGATTTGTCAAGGACGTTAAGCAGGCAGCCAGCTCTGGTTCCTTTATCACTGAGGCGCCGGTTAACTGGCTTGCAAAATGGGCTGCTAGTGCTGACGACGCCGCGAAGGCTGGTGAGCTAGCCGAAGATGTCATCGCACGTCTTGAAACCGATGGGTCTCCGATTTCCAGGGAACTCCTATCCAACAAGGGTCTTTTCCGGAAAGAGTCGCTCTGGCTTGTCGGGTCTGATGCGTGGGCATATGACCTGGGCAATTCTGGCGTACACCATGTGTTGGCCTCCGGAGAGAACGTCAACTTGCTTATCATCGACTCAACCCCCTACTCAGAGCGAGCCGCTGCGGATGCAGCGAGGCGAAAGAAAGACATTGGTCTGTACGCGATGAACTTCGGCAACGCTTATGTAGCCTCCACCGCAGTCTACAGTTCTTATACCCAGGTCCTTCAGGCTATGGCCGAGGCCGATAGGTTCAATGGCCCGTCGGTTGTCCTTGCTTACCTGCCCTACTTCGGCGAGCATGATTCCCCGTTGACAGTGCTACAAGAGACGAAGAAGGCCGTGGATCTCGGCTACTGGCCCCTTTATAGGTGGAACCCCGAGAACGAGAACAAGGACGAGCCAAACTTCTCCCTCGACTCGGAACGTGTCAAGAAGGAGCTTAAGGACTTCCTCGCAAGAGATAACAAGTTAACCCAGCTCATGCGACGAGAGCCTGTTTTTGCTGCGAATTTGTCACAGGATTTCGGCACGGAGGTTCGTGCGCAACAAAAGCGGAAGGCTAAGGATGCATATAACCAGTTACTGGAGGGTCTATTCGGCGCGCCACTCACGATTCTCTTCGCCTCCGACAACGGCAACGCGCAAAACCTGGCAAAGCGACTAGGCACCAGAGGTCGCGCGAGGGGTCTTAAGACCACCGTCATGGCTATGGAAGACTACCCTGTCGAGGATTTACCATCCGAAGAGAACATAGTGCTCATCACTTCGACGGCCGGACAGGGAGAATTTCCTCAAAACGGCAAGCCATTCTGGGACGCCATCAAGGAACGCACGGATCTGGACTTGGCTTCCGTCAACTATTCGGTATTTGGTCTTGGAGACAGACACTATTGGCCTCGGAAGGAAGATAAGGTGTATTACAACAAGCCCGCCAAGGACCTCGACAGACTCTTCGCCACCTTTGGCGGCAAGCGGCTGTCTGAAGTGGGCCTTGGTGACGATCAAGATCCGGATGGATACCAGACCGGGTATGCGGAGTGGGAGCCGAAGATCTGGCAAGCGCTTGGTGTCGCCAACGTCGAAGGTCTGCCGGAGGAACCCCCGCCGTTCACCAACGAGGACATCAAGCTCGCGTCTAACTATCTCCGCGGTACGATCGTCGAGGGTCTGAAGGACACTAGCACGGGGGCGATCTCCGCGTCCGATCAGCAGCTCACCAAGTTCCATGGCACATACATGCAGGACGACCGAGATGTCCGTGACGAGCGGAAAGCGCAAGGCCTTGAACCTGCCTACTCGTTTATGATCCGTTGCAGGTTACCCGGTGGTGTTGCTACTCCGAAGCAGTGGATACAGATGGATGACATCAGTACCACTCTCGGTAACGAGACGATGAAGCTCACGACGAGACAAACATTCCAATTCCACGGTGTCGTCAAGGGCAAGCTCAAGCCTGCCATGCAGGCTATCAACCGGGCTCTCATGACTACCATCGCAGCTTGTGGTGATGTTAACAGAAACGTCATGTGCAGTTCTCTGCCCACCCAATCCCAGTATCACAAGGAAGTATGGGCATGCTCGAAGAAGATCAGTGACCATCTCCTCCCAGCCACCTCCGCCTACCACGAGATCTGGCTCACGGATGATGATAACAAGAAGGTCCAAGTCGCCGGTGATGCCGTACAGGACTTCGAGCCTCTTTACGGACCCACCTATCTTCCCCGGAAGTTCAAGATTACCATTGCTATCCCTCCTCACAACGACACCGATGTGTATGCCCACGATGTCGGTTTGATCGCCATCAAGGGGGGTGATGGTCACTTGGTTGGCTTCAACGTCCTCGCCGGCGGTGGTATGGGAGCAACCCACAACAACAAGAAGACATACCCTCAGACGGGACGTATGATGGGCTTCTGCACGGCCGAGGATGTCCACATCGCCTGCGAGAAGATCATGCTCGTGCAGCGCGACCACGGCGACCGAAAGAATCGAAAGCACGCTCGCCTCAAGTACACCATCGACGACATGGGCGTCGATGTCTTCCGCTCCAAGGTCGAGGAGTTGTGGGGAAAGGCGTTCGAAAAGGAACGGCCGTTCCATTTTGAGAGCAACATCGACACATTCGGCTGGCAAAGGGACGAGACGGGCATGAACCACTTCACTTTCTTCATCGAGAACGGCCGCGTCGAGGACACGGCCGACTTCCGGATGAAGACTGGCCTCCGCGAGATCGCCAAGGTGCACAAGGGCGAGTTCCGGCTGACGGGCAACCAGCACCTGATCCTGTCCAACGTGGCGGACGAGGACGTGCCGCACATGAAGGAGCTCATGAGCCAGTACAAGCTGGACAACGTGCAGTTCTCGGGCCTGCGGCTGAGCTCATCAGCGTGCGTTGCCTTCCCGACGTGCGGGCTCGCCATGGCCGAGAGCGAGCGGTACCTGCCCGTGCTCATCAGTAAGCTCGAGTCGTGCCTCGAGGAGCACGGCCTGCGGCGCGACTCGATCGTCATGCGCATGACGGGGTGCCCCAACGGCTGCGCGCGCCCCTGGCTCGCCGAGGTCGCCTTCGTCGGCAAGGCCTACGGCGCCTACAACATGTACCTCGGCGGCGGTTACCACGGCCAGCGCCTCAACAAGCTCTACCGCTCCAGCATCAAGGAGGACGAGATCCTCGCCATTATGCGGCCCCTGCTCAAGCGCTACGCCCTCGAGCGCCTCGACAGCGAGCGCTTCGGCGACTTCTGCATCCGCGCCGGCGTCATTGTCGCCACGAGGGACGGCAGGGATTTCCACGATGATGTAAGTTGTTGTACTCTTTCCGTTTCTTCTTTTTCTTCTTGTTCTCCTTTCTGTATCTTGGTTAGGCTGGAGTGACTGACTGATCAATTGTAGGTTGCTGAGGCCGAGTCGGACGAGGAATGAGGCTGATGATTTGCTTGGTTCATTGCTTGCTCTGTTGTGGGCGGTCGCAAAAGTGGACAATCGGAGCGGTAGATAGCATATATGCTGGCGTTTCTGGGTCTATGCGTGTCTATTTCGGTGGCGTAGTTAGGGTTTAGTTGTACGAATTTCACAAACATGTTTCCAATGAATTCAGGGGCCCTTCTGAGTCACTTTGCGACGGACGCGAAATACCGTATTAACCCTCGAAATAGGAAAACGCTAGATATGGCTTTAGCTGTATATAGCAGTGATCTTTAACGTTTAGCCCCTTATAACTTAGCTGCCGTTTGTCGCCAATCTCAGCTTTTAACTTTTACCACAGCTGCTATATGTTATTCGCTTAGAATGCCGCTTCCCCCATATCCCCTTTACCCCTTTCTTACGTAAGCTTTGGCAATGCTTTAGTGAGCGTGGCTATCGAACGAAAGACCAAGCCAAGACGAAGTCCTCGGCCATATCGGTAATAGATCTATTGTATATTAAATGGTCTGATCAGATATATATCTGTTGAGGACTATCGTAACTAAGACCTTTGGTCGCGGTATTATGGCCTGAAAATTAAAGGGGCTAACGTTGCTTTATTATTGTAGTCTCGATAAGCTGTATCATTATTACCTACCTGCCGAGCCTAGTTACTTATAAGGAATGTGTCAAACCCTACTAAGATATAGGTCAGTTATATGGAGAAGTGGCTTAATTAATTTCTATACTAGTAGGATGTGTTGTTCGAATTTCCGGTATCGCTTTCTCTTTATTATAGCTGTTTTATATATATTTAAGGAAGCTTTACTACTCTCTCGTTCTAAATAAGATCTTTCTTCAAAAGTCAACCTAATAATTTATCCTTTTTTAGTCCTATATGCTTTAATGTATAATTCAGGATTTCATAGTTATAAACCCGGTCCGCACTTCTTTTTATCTATACTTCGATACACTTGTTAAATACTTTGGGGACGTCGCTTCCGTAATAACTCTGTAACTTACTGCCGCCCTTTATTAAGGATATTCCCTGTTTAAATACTATTATTTCTGTTATTTTCTTAATTCCTAATTACATTACAACTAAAGCCATAGTTCCTTTTCCGTTAATAAACCCTAATAAAACTTTAAGGCGCCCTAAAGCGTTCCTTTTTAAAAAAGGAACCCTTAAAAAGTATGATACTTTCGAATTCTACGTTAGCTTTAAAGCGGGCTTTTTATAGGAGTATATTAATCCCAATACGGATAAGTTTCCATTGCTAATAACGAAACTTATCTTCCTTAATTTTAAAAAATTCGATCTTAAAGCTTTTAGTAAGTTAAATCTCGTGTTAAAGGTAAATACGAAATTCCAGAAGGCGGTAAAGATATATAATCGAAAATAAACCCTTTTCTTAGTCCAAAAGAAGGCGCTCGCCGATATCAGCACGTTTCTTAACCAATCCGTTTACCCTAATTATTATTAAATATACTGGAAAAAAAGTTATACTTCGAAACAAGCTTATAACTTTAAAAAATCAGTTTAAGCCTAGTAATAACGCTAAAATTTACGAAATGGAAACCCGTTATAAGGAAGTACTGAAAATTAATAAAGTCCCGATAAACGTATAGCTTTCCAAGTATTAAAAAGCGTACATTAAAGCCGAAAAACTTTAAATTCTAGCTGTTATAAGGTTTTATAACCATCTCGATTTATTTAAAGCTGTAAACATCTTTTCACCCGACTTTTTAATTACCCAGACTGCAGTTGTTAAAAAGCCATGTTCGACGGTAAGGATACCACCGAACTGCCGTTAGTGCAAAAGTTCGTAAAGCGTTTCCGGAGCTATATAAAACTGCAGAAGGTCTAGGGCGTCACCGCCGATTAACTGTTACGAAAAGCGTTCGGTATTACCTTTAACAGAAAATCCCCGAATTAAATAAGACTTTTTTAAAACATTTCGAATAATAACAACAATAATAACATTTAAAACGGTAACCGCTATTCTAATGTAACGAACCTGTTATGCATCCACCTAGAGGCATGAGCAATATCCGAAATGGGGTCTTGATTTGCAGGTAATAATAATGCGAGAAATGATTTAGTAATTTGTTCGTTAAAGAGGTTTGCGGACTTTTCCCTTAATCGGAGAACGGTGCCTTTAATTAAAGGTTTAGATTAATAGTTAAAAAGCGAAATTAAGTGGGTACTATTTACATGAAGGTCCAGTCCATTATATATCCTTTTATTTTACAATAAGTGTATCGTGGATTTATGTGATTTAAGTGATTTATTTAGATTATATAGATTAATTAGATTTAGCTAAAAGTTAAGCTTTTCTTAACCCGAGGTTTAGTCTTATCCGTGTTAACCTTTAAGAGCTTGATTTTTTTGGGACAGAAACCCTTGTTTTTGTAACATTATTTTCTTTTTTTAAGGATTTTTGTTTTAAAGATAAAAACCGTAAGTAATCCCCTTTGGTAATTGAAGAAAGTATAGGGATTTTTTAACTAATTTCATCATAACAGGTTGTATTTAAAAGGAAAAAAAAATTTCGTTTAAATTAACGTAAAGTACGCGATAATTGTGCAGATTATATTAAAAAATTTGGTTTTAAAGTTATTTTCTGCTTTAACTGTGTTTGTTTTGGGGAATTAAAGTGTTTTTTTGTGGTCGATATTTCGAGTTGTAGTTGTTGCACCTACCGTTAGCGTTTATCTTGTGACGTATTGGATATAAACTTTTTAGTGAAGATAAGAAAGGAGCAGGATCGTTTGTAGAAAAAGTAACGGAAAGTGGAAAACGTTTTGGTGGTTTATTAAAAGTCCGCCGAAGAGAAAATAAGGGAGCTTGTTAATCGGTTAAAACGTTTGCGCTTTTAACAGGACATTTTAAAGAAAAAGGCTTTCGTTATTTTAAAAAAAGGTTACGAGTTGGATTAATTAGAAAAGCAAAAGAAATTGGAGGAGGAGTAGCGTCGTATGGAAGAAAAGTAAGCGCGATTTATTTTTGAGATTAATGTTAATACGGAGGCGTTTGTTTCCTTCGATTAGAACGCCGAAGGTTTGGATCTGGGGGTTGGACCGTTATCGTTTACGACCTTAGCCGCGTTAAAAACGGTCGGTCAGGATTTTGGCGGTAAAACGTTTTAATTAGGTTTTTCGTATTCGTTAAATGCTTAAGGGGCTTTTAAATGTTGTTTTTAGGTAGGTAATTTTTTTATTTAATTAGATATTAAATTTTGTCGTTGATTATTTTTAAGTTTAGTATTTTTTCGACTTCGTATTTATTAGTATTTTCTTCAATTTCCAGGTTTATTTTTATCGGGGCGTTATTAGGTGCTGATTTTAACAGGGAAATATGGAAAATAAGATATATTTTTATTATCTTAGGTAACGATAGTCGATAGTTAATTTTGGAAATGATTTCGTTAATTTTAAACGGATCGAATTTTTTGAAATTAAGTTTGTTATTGGGTTTTTTGGTTTTGATTTGTAAAATGTTTAAGGTTACGTTTTGTTTTTGGCGTAATAGGTAAACTTTATTTCCTTTTAATAAAATTAGTTCTTTAATTTTTTTTTGTTGTAATATTGGGTTATCCGTTGTTGGAAAAATTGCAGTTTAATCCTGAAGCGAACTTGGATAGTTTTGATTTTAAATACTATCGTTTTTGTTTTGGAAATTATTAAAGTAATTTTCGAAGCTTTACCGAATGGTTGTTTTAGTTATTAGGTTTTTGCGTTTTGTTTATATACGGTTGTATAAGGTAAAATATTTATGTTTTCGTTAATGGATATATTATAGGTTATTTGTGTTAATGGAAGTAACTTTATTTAATTATCTTGCTGGTAGTTAATATAACTTTTTAGGTATTACTTTAAAATTTAATTTAATTATTTTGTTTGTTTATCGGTTTAAACGTAATATGTTGTAAAGAATTTAAGTTTAGTGCTAATTTGTTTAAAAAAATTAATACCAAATTTGGAAGTAAATAATTTGTTTTTATTTGAAATGATTTTTTTTGGGATTTTATGTTTATTAAGATAATGTTTTACGAATATGTAAGTTAACTATTTTGCTGTCGTATTTTCTTTAAAGGGTAAAAAGTATTTATATTTGGTGAGTCTGTCGACGATTACCTATATTCCATCGTATTGGATTTTAGTGACGGGGTTTTTAGATAAAAGTAAGCCGGTAATAAAATTCCAAGTTATGGTGTTTTATGTTTTGTTTGGAATTTTTGTAGGTTATAGCAGTCCGTACGGTTTGTAGTAAGCCGTTTTGGTTTTGTTGTAAACGTTGTAGTTTTTAATTATTTATTTAACGGTTTTTTTAAATTCTGGAAAGTTGTATTTTTCTTGGAGTTGCTTAATTATTTTAAAATTTTTTTGATGTTTATGTAACGGGTTTTTATGAAATTTTTTGATAAATTGTTTTTGTTGTTTTTATAAAACGTAAATTTTTCCGTGGTATAGTAGTTAATTTTTGGATCGTTTTTTTAATTGTTTAACTTTTTTTTGTTTATTAGAATTGTAGGAATTTCTGAATTGGGCCAAAAGTTCGGGGGTAGGTTTTTTTAGTACTTTATATAGCTATAAGGTACTTTTTTTTTGTAAATTACAACATTTATATGCGTCGTTTAAGAACTTTGATATTATAATTTCCTTTTCGGTTTAGGATATTTGCCTAGATGTTTTCCTTGTTTTTAATATAGTAAATTTTGAAATTAAATTTAGATAAGAAAATTATTTAATTTTTATGTCGTTTGTTAAAATTTTAAGTCGTTATAAAGTAAGTAAGGTTTTTGTGGTCGGAATAAATGTTAAAAGGGTTTTTGGTTCCGTTAAAGTAGGGTTTTTATTTTTTAAGTGCTATAATAATTGTTAATAATTTTTTGTCGTAGATGGGATATCGTAATTTTGCATTTTTTAGGGTTTTGGAGTAATAGGTAATTAGGTATTATTTTCCGTTATTTTCTTATTATTTTAGGATTGCTTTTAGGGCTTTATTTAATACGTTAGTTTTTAATCGTTTTTTTTTTGTTATGGTTGGGTAATTTTATAATGGGGGCGTTAGTAATTTAGTTTTTAAATGTTTATATCGTTTTTTTGGTTTCTTTTGGGAATTCGAATTTCTTTTTAGTGTACTTTTGGGTGGTAAGGTTCGTTAAGGGTTTGGCGATTTTTTCGAAGTTTTTGATTAAGTTACGTACGTAATCTGTAAATCCTAAAAACTAACGGACGTCGGTAACGGTTGCTTTATCGGGAATCGGTTAATTTTTAACTGCTTTTATCTTAAAGTCTTAAATTTGAATTTATCTCGGAATAATAATAAAGCTTAAGAAGTTTAGTTTTTGGGTATGTTATATATTTTTTTCGGTATTAATTAATAAGTTTGCCTTTTTAAACGTTTCCAGTATTTAGGCGATATATTTCTTATATTTCTTTAAGGTTTTAAAGTAAATAAGGATATCGTTTAAATAAACGAATACGAATTTATCGAAAAACTTCCGTAAAATAATTATTAATATATATTAAAAATTAGCAAGGGCATTAGTAAGTTTTTAAGGTATTACCTTATATTCGTAAAGTCCATAAATTATTTTAAAAGCGGTTTTTTATTTTTCGCCTTTAATTATTCGGATTAAGTAATAACCGTCCGGTAAATTTAATGCCGTAAACTATTTAGCTTTACTAATGTTTTCCTTTATAGTATTTATAAAGATAAAAGGGTATTTATTTTTAATCGTAATATTATTTAACTGCCAGTAATCGTAAATTTTTCGATATATAAGGTTTTTATTTTTATCGATTTGGATTTTTTTATCTTTTATTTTGGGTATTATTATAATAAGGTATCCTGTAGGGGATTTTAATTCCTATATGTATTTACGTTTAAGGTTTTGTTATAAGCTTTTCTATAAGGCCTTAACTTTTTCCGGATTTATATAATAAATTTAGTAAAATTTTAAATAATATCTTTCCTTAATAAGAATTTTGTAATTCCATTAATTATGGTCGGGTAACTTTTTTCGTATTCGTTTTTTAAATAGTTTTTTTTAAACTTTCGATATTCGGGAGGTACTTTAACAGTTAGGTCCATTACTTTAACTTTTCGGATTAAATAATAAATTTTTCGGAACTTTTCCTTTAAAAAAATTGTAAAATAATCCTAAAAAAGCCTTTAAATCTTCCAGTTAATATAAAGGTTACTAAAACGGAACTACGGTATTTTAAAGATAATATCGTATTTTAAAATATCGGCTATATCTAACTTAATTTTTTCTAAATATCCCTAAATTTATATTAAAAGTTTTTCCGTTTCCTTAAAAATTCGTCCATTTTTATATTTGGACAAATTTCCGTCGCCTGTAAGTAATTTGTACGATTTTAATTTATACTTTTAAAGGATCCGATGTTTTTCTACAACTAATAATAAAATAAAGTTTTTTTTTGCTCTTAAGTCGATTATGGTTTTAAATATTTTATTTTCGTACTGGAAAAAAATTTTAATTTAGCTGCGTTATCCAGTTTTTACCTCGTATAAGGTTTTGTAAGTTAAAACTTTTCGATACCTTAATTTCGAAAGCCTATATAATTTTTTAACTTATTAATTTTATTAATTAAAAGGCGTTTTTATTTTCGAGTTTTCTTAATTACATATTTCGTACATTTGTTATTTATACAAATAAACCACTTTCTTTTGCCGGTCTGGCAAATTAATTTTAAAACTTTCATTTCCGATATCTAAAAAGGTTTTGGTTTTAAAGGTAAAATTTTTAAAAAATCGGCTTCCATATCCAAAATTTCGTACATTATGCATAACGTAAAAACGTAACATAAGCATCCTTAGGTAATAGCTTTTTAACTTTAAGCTAATTCGGGATGTAAATAACAGAATCGGAAATATTTTAACTACCTAGGTATTTTAATGTATTTATATTTATCGTTAAATTCGGTAAATATTTCCTTATCTTATCTGGGTTAATAGTTATTATTCTTTTTAGCGCGGAAATGGGTTAAATAATTATCGTTATAATATGCAAAAAAAATAAAGTAGGTCGTAATTATAAATTAGTTTTAGATTTAAAGTATTTAAGCGAACTGGTTTTTTATTTTTAAGGGTTTTGCTAAGCTTTAAAAATATCGGATCGTATATTATTATATTAAGGCGTAATTAACCGTATTTATCGTATATTTTATATTACTGTTTATTTAAATAATAAATATATTTTAACTTTATAACTATTTTAAAAGTTTTTTATCCGGGATAATATTTGTAAGCTTTAATTATTTAATTTTAATAAGTTGGGTAACGTTCGTACTTTAGGTTGCTATTTTGTTTATAATATATAATTGCAATAATAAATTCTTGTTGGAAGGAAATGGAATTAACTTCCTTTTTTTCTTTATTATTACTATCTGGTTTTTATTCGGCCATTTTAACCTTTTTCGGGGATTAAGGAATCCTTTTTTTCTTGAAGTCCTTTTTTGCTAGGAAGCGATATTCGTTTTTATAATAACTTTTTTTGTTATAATTAAAACATTTAATATTTAACTTATTTTTTTAAGCTTTTTTAAAGCAGTATTTGCTTTTTTTTGGGATTTACCTTTGGTTTTGTTTTTTTAGGATTTGCTGCTTAAGCTTTGGTTGTTTTTCCTTTTATCAGATCTTTTTTTCTTTAAGTACTTTTTAAAGGTACGTCGGTCGGCGATAATAATTTTGTTAATGTAATCCTGGAAGGGGCTAATTTTAAGTATTTTGTATATTTTATTTTTAACTTATAATTTTAGGCTATTATAAAAAAGATAAAATAATGCGTTTTTTAAAAGGTTAGAAATTAATGCAAAACGATTAAACTTAATCGCATATTCGGCTGTTAATTTTGTTCGCTGAAAGAAATGTAATTGTTCGACCGTATATTGTTTTTTATCGAAGTTTCCAAAAAAAGTTCGTATTTTTTCCTTAAAATGTTTATAGTTGCCGAAAATATAATTAGTTAAATCGGAAAACTGATTAAGGTAATTTATAAGGTAATCGTTTATAATAGGTTTAAACTATAAAAGAACTTTTCCTGCAAATAATTAAAAGATAATTATTACCTTTTGATAATTTTCCGTTAAAGAATTTTCGTAAAATTTAAGGTAAAATTTGGCCTGGATTAGGAATTTTTTTACGTTTGTAATTTTATTATAAAGCTTTGGAAAAGTTGGTTTATAGTTTTTAATTTCCGGCATTTTATGGTAATTAAAAAGGGGAACTATGCTTTCGCGGGTTTTGTTCGCTTTAAATAAAGGTAGGGTTAAGGATCGTTATTGTCGGATAAATTTTGCATTTTCGTCCTTTAAGGTTTTAACTTTTTTTGTAAGGTTATTTAATTTTTTATTAATGGTAAATTTTATTTTTTTTATTTTTTTGTTCTTTAATAAGTTATTTTTCTTTTTCCTTTTTTGCATTAAATTTATAGATTTTTATGATATTTTTTGCCGGGGCCGGCTATTGTAAAAATTGAAAGAAAAAAAATCTTTTTTGAAAGCGGGTAAAGGGAAATGCTATATTGTCGATTTAAAGGAAAGATTTTTTTAATAGGTAGTAAATTATTTAATTTTGTTATTGATTCTGTATTAATTAATGACGGTAATCAAGTATGCTGTTTGTTTTTTGAACGTCGTCTTATGATATCGTTTTTACTGCGTTTAGGAAAGCTTATACTTAACTGGGCCTTAAACCATTTATCGGTTATTAATTAAGGAGTTATCAAAATATAACGAACTTGTTATGCATTTACCTAGAGGTATAAGTAATATCCGAAATAGGGTTTTAATTTGTAGGTAATAATAATGCAAAAAATAATTTAATAATTTGTTCGTTAAAAAGGTTTACGGACTTTTCCTTTAATCGGAAAACGGTACCTTTAATTAAAGGCTTAAATTGATAATTAAAAAGTGAAATTAAGTGGGTGCTATTTATATAAGGGTTTAGTCCATTATATATCCTTTTATTCCATAGTAAGTGTGTCGTAGATCTATGTGATTTAAGTAATCTACTTAGATTATATAAATTAATTAAATCCAGCCAAAAGCCAAGCTTTTCTTGACCCGAGGTTTAGCCTTATCCGTGCTAACCTCCAAAAGCTTGACTTCTTTTGGACAGGAACCCCTGTTCTTGTAACATCTAACCGACAGTATCTTTACGGTATAATCTATACCTTTAAAGAATATCTTTATATTTACCCGAAAGTCAAGCTTAATAAGTAAACCGAAAACCTTAACATCAGAAAAAAGATAAACGAACGTATCGAAAAGGGTACCGGTATTTTAAAAGCAGCTATTAAGCGTATTAAAAAAGAAACGAAAAAACAAACTCTTTAATAACAAATTCCACAATAAACTTAGCAACTATTACCTTAAGTAGCTTTTATAGTTTTCGTTACAGAACTTTCTTCTTATACAGAACCCTAGGCTAACAACGTTACTACCGAATATAATCTGAAAAAATCTACGTTAAAAAATACGTACTTAAACTTTTACGTCGGAAATTGGAAAGTTAACTTTATCGATTTACACCTTTTTACAATAAGCAGAAAGCTCCTAACTAAAAGGAAGTACCTAAATATTTTGGGTAAAAGCACGAAAAAATTCACATTTATTATTTCGAACGGTAAAATTAATAACTTCTTCCTGAAAAACTGTTTATATATTCCCGAAATATATATTAACCTAACGTTTTATAAGCTGTTTCGGAAGATTAAAATTTATTAAAACCTTGAAACAAACGTTATATATTATAAGAAATTAAGGACGTTTCGAAAGTAAATAGCTAAAATTAACTAAATCGAACGCCAGCCCGTTATATACCATATTAAGGTAATAGTTAAAAATAATACCGACGACGTTATTACTTTAATAACCTTTGCAATAACTAAAAAGCTTAAAAAGCCCGAAACAATAATTCCGGAAAACGAAAGCAACCTTAAAGAAAAAGTTATCTTCGAAAGCGAGGACGAAAACGTTGTTACAGAGCCCTTAATCTAGGAATTCCTTTTATCAAAACTAATTAATTAAAAAAAGCTTTACGGAAACGACTTTCGAAATTCTTTAAAGCCCTTAAAGGGAAATATCACGCTATAGCATTAACGGCTTGCCTATTTAGGACCTAGAGCCTTAAAAAAGGTGGTATAAGCAGTTACTGGAGCGAAAATTCAGCTGCTATTAAAGATCGATTATTAGAACTGTATTATTACGAAAGCTCGAAAAAAGGTTTTACGAAAATCTTAAACTAAGGAACGTAAACTTTTCGTTACGATATACGCTAACTTTTTCGAATTTAATAGCGCCTTTAACGGGCGAACGAAAGCGTTAATTATTACCTATCTTATTATTAGGGCTAAAATCAGTTACACCATAAAACGGAAAAAGTACGCGTTTACTGCTTTAATAAACGCAGTTGCTTTCCTCGAAAAACAACACCAGATTAAGGTTAAGATAATCGTATCAAACGGAAAAACTTTTTTCGGAAAGAAGCTTCGACGATAGCTTCTAAATATAAGAGTTTCGCATAAGATTTTACCTCTATACATCAAAAAGCCTACAGGCGTTCAAAAACGCGCCGGGGGCGTAATTATTACGAAGGCACGTTATCTGATAATTAGCAGCAATTTTCTTTCAAACTGATAGCCTAAAGTTATTAAAGCAGTTACATATATCGCCAACCGTATACCTATTAAAGCCTTAAGCTAAAAGATACCCATCCAGGTCCTTAACGAATGGATAACAAAAAAGGACAAAATACCTATTCCCGAAAAAGGCCTAAAAGCGAACGTTATAAACGTTATTCTTTTCGGTTCAGAAACTTATGTACTTACGAAAAGAGTCCGTCGGAAAGTAAAACGCTTAAAGAAAATGAATCTTAAGACATATATCGGCTACCTCGTCGGATACGTAGCTAGCAACGTATATCGGGTATAGGTTCCTTTGCAGCAACGCGTTATCGCCGTTCGAGACGTCACTTTCGACGAGACGAAGAAATATCGTAACAGTCAGCCATAGAAGTCGTCACTCGAAATTGTAGAATTGAACGATCAAATCGACAGCATCTTAATTCTATCTAATGTAACGACTTTCTTAAGAACTTTAAGAGTTATATTTAGCAGTAACCCTTTAAATATAGACGTTACTAAGGGGACGGATAATATAGCAGTACAGGGTCCGTTTGTTGAAAACGAAAAACCTATATATAACACTATCGTAATAACTACAGATAATCTTAATCAAAAAGCTTTATAGAAAGCTAAAAAGGTAAAAGCTGATTCGGACGAAACATCCTTCGATTCGGTTGTTAGCAATAATTCCGAAAAAGACCCTAATCTTTCCCTAAAAAAATCAGGCGAAAACTTTTTACAAGGTTTGCCCATACCGGAAGCTATTCCAAGCTTCGGAAATTCAGGTTACCAACAATACCATTCGCCGTCGCCAGGGGTAACTTAAAATATATCGTCGAGTTCCTTTCAATTACGGCAACGCCGTACCAAAATAAATTTCCTAAATCCTTTAGCGGTTATTGAATTTAAAACTCGAAAGGAAAAAAGAAAAAGCCATCTTCGGCTAATATAAGCTATAAATTAACATTCGAAAAACCCAACATATATCCAACCGCCTTAATGCTATTTTCTCGACGGCGATCAAACTAAAGCGTATTTATCGAAACAACCTCCCTGCTGCACTCAAAAACTAGTAGAAAGTTATTCAGCACCGGTACGCCAAAAAATAGAAAGCAACTACGCAACGGAAATGGGACCAAACATATCGGATAAAGCAATTAATTGCCGTTACTTTACTTTACGAAACGATTAAAAACGTCGGCCCTAACGGTATACTTCCGTTAATATAGGTATTTACTTACAAATTCAACAAATATAGGTTTTTCTAAAAGTTCAAGGTTAAAATTATTATCCGCAATAACCTCCAACCTTATAAAAAACTTAACGCTTATACATTTACGTTAGCAGGAAAGTCCTTTCGAATAATAGTAGCTGTTACAGCCCGATTTAACCTGGAGCTTCGCCAGCTGGACGCTATCAACGCATTCCTACATAGCGATATCGATAAATTAGTATACGTACGTTTCCCATAAAAGTTCGTACGTCCTAGCTACTGCCTAAAGCTCCTAAAGGCCTTTTACGGCTTAAGGCGATCGCCATTACTATAACAACGAAACCTATTTACTGAAATGGTGCAGGGTGCCGGGCCAGGGGGCATAGCTTGGCTAATCAGTTAATCAGCTCCATATGTATATTTCTAGAAGCTCTTTCGTCGGGCGCAATCCCGAGACCTGTTCATTATCGTTTATCATCTACTTATACACTTATCTCTAGTCTGGTTCAACCCGGACCCAAAATACAATGTTTTCGTTTTGCCTTTATTACCGCTGTATTCGGTTTTTTTATCGTAACCCGCTTATTAAAAATGTTTTAATCGAAACTAAGTTTCCCGTCCTAATTTAAGTGGCTGCTAAGGAAAGGATACTGGCTTTTGTTAGCTGCCGACGGACCTTAATTTTCGATTAACAAGTCGGAAAAACGGAAGGGATAAAGTTTTGATTAAATATATTTGGATTCGAATACGATTACGATAATAGTTACGAATATAATAACTTAAGAAGTATACAATTAACGACCACAACTATAACAAAAACGTAATTTTTTATACGATTAATAAAAAAAAAGCTGTTAAATTAAAGCTTTATTACGAAAATAGCTTTATTCGGACGACGGTAAAAAAGTACGAGCACGTATAAACGACCGGCTTTGGAGCATAAATTAATTACTTAAGTTTTGAACCAATTGCGTAATTTAAGATATTATACGCATTAATAGGAAAATTACGTAACAAGATAAAATATAAAATTTGATTAATAAGGGCTGAAAAAATTAAAACTACGTCGCTGGCAACGTAACTATTAGGATTTAAATTAATTAGAACAAGTTGTAACGAACCTGTTGTACAACTACCTGGAAGTGTGATCAGTATCCGAAAAGGGTTTTTGATTTGCAGGTAACAATAGGGCGAAGAATAATTCAGTAATTTGTTCGTTAAAGAGATTTGCGGATTTTTCCCTTAATCGAAGAACGACGCCTTTAATTAAAGATTTAGATTGATAATTAAGGAGCGAAATTAAGTAGGTATTATTTATAAGGAAACTTGGAAGCCTTATATATCTTTTTTTTCCAGTATGTTTTCCGTTTAGTTTTTGTAATATTTCTGTAATGTTTTTGAAGTGTTTTTATAGTATTTTTGTAGGTTCCGCAGAAATTATTCTTAGTACCGAAGTTTACCCGATCCGAAGTTATTCCCCTTTTGGTTTCCCGTAGATAACGGGAAATTTCAATCCGTAATATTATTTCCCTTTTTTTAAGATCTTTATCCTTAAAGATAAAATAAATACGTTTCTTTCGCTTTTTATTTCCTTGGATTATTAATTCCTAATTAACATTATGTTAAATCTACTACGAAAACGCGTTAAATCTTTTACTGAAAGTCGAAAAAACTTGATTTTTTTTATTTCAGATTTTGGATATTTAATTATACCTTGTAAACGTTGCGAAAATTTAAAACTAAAATATAAAATAGTTAAAGGGCGAAAAAAGTACCAGTATTATTATAAAGTTAATATGCTTTGTAGGGTTATTAACATTTTTCTGGAATCGTTACAAAATATCCGGTTTAAAAAGGTACGAATTGATCGTAAAAAGCGGGCCGCCGAGGAAGTACTATTAGATCTGCAGTAATTGCAAACAAAAGCTATAGCTAAATTGATTAGGTTAAGCCGTTAATAAGATTTTTTATAACGTCGGGGTATAAAAATAATTCGTTACGGGTTTCGTTCCGTAAACGAATTAAAAGAACAAAAAAAATTAAATAAAAAAAGAAAGAAATAAAATAACGTCGTATAGAAGCAAAATAAGCGCAGTTTTCTTTAAAAATAGATGTTACGGCGGAAACCTTTATTTCTTTCGATTAAAGCGGCTTAAAGTTAAACCTAAATATTAGGTCGTTATCGCTTACGACCTTGGCCGTATTAAAGTTGGTCGGTTAGGATTTTGCCGGTAAAACGTTTTAACTAGGTTTTTTGCGTTCGTTAAATACTTAAAAGGTTTTTAAGTATTTTTTTCGTATGGGTAATCCTTTTATTTAATTAAATATTGGACCTTGTTTTTAATTACCTTAAAGTTTAATATTCGTTTAATTTCGTATTTATCGTCGTTTTTTCCGATTTCCAGATTGGTTTCTAACGGCGCGTTTTTAGGTATTAGTTTAAGTAAAGAAATATGGAAAATAAGGTATATTTTTATTATTTTAGATAATAACAATCGGTAATTAATTTTGGAAATAACTTTATCGACTTTAAACGGCTTAAGTTTTTTAAAGTTAAGCTTATTATTAGGTTTTTTTGTTTTGATTTAAAAAATATTCGAAAACGCGTTTTGTTTTTGGCGTAATAAGTAAACTTTGTTTTTTTTCGATAAAATTAATTCCTTAATTCTTTTTTTATTATAATACTAGGTTATTTTTTGTTAAAAAAATCGTAATTTATTCTGTAAGCGGACTTATATTATTTAAATTTTAGTTATTACCGTTTTTGTTCGAAAAACTTTTGCGGTTAATTTTGAAGCTTCGTTTAATAATTATTCTGGCCGTTAAGTTTTTATTTGGTAACTATATACCGCTATATAGGGAGAAATATTTATATTTTCGTTAATAAAAGTATTATAAGTTATTTAAGTTAATAAAAAAAAATTTAATTTAGTTATTTTGCTGGTAATTAATGTAATTTTTTAAGTATTGCTTTAACGTTTGATTTAAACGTTTTGTTTATTTATTTGTTTGTAAGTGGTATACTGTCGAAAATTTAAGCTTGGTACTTATTTCCTTAAAAAAGCTAGTATTAAATTTTAATATAAAAAGTTTATCTTTATTTAAGATAATTTTTTTTTGTATTTTATACTTATCGAAGTAATATTAAATAAAGGCGTAAGTTAGTTATTTTGCCGTTACGTTTTTTTTAAAAGGTAAAAATATTTATATTTAGTAAATTTATTAACGATTACTTATATTCCATCGTATTAAACTTTAGTAACGGGGTTTTTTAATAAGGGTAAACCGGTAATAAAATCCTAAGTAATAATATTTTAAGCTTTTTTAAAAATATTTATAAGTTGTAAAAGTTTATAAGGTTTATGTCGGATTGCTTTTGTTTTATTGCAAATATTACAATCCTTAATTATTTGCTTAATAATTTGTTAAAGTTTTAAAAAGTCGTATTTTTCTTATAATCGTTTAATAGTTTTAAAGATACCTTAATATCCGTATAACGGATTTTCGTAAAATTTTTTAACGAATTACTTTTGTTAGTTTCGAAGGATATAAATTTTGCTACGGTATAACAGCTAGTTTTTAGGCTGTTTATTTAATTATTGCATTTTTTTTTATTTTTCCTTATTATAAGAATTTCGGAATTTTGTTAAAAGTTTTAAAGTAAGTTATTTTAATATTTTATATAACTATAAGGTATCGTCCTTAGTTTGTTGTAATACTTGCATTTAATGTTTCGGGATTTTAAAATCGTAATTTCTTTTACGACTTAAAATATTTGCTTGGATGTTTTTTTTTCCCTTAATATGGTAAATTTGGAAATTATATTTCGATAAGAAAATTATCTAAATTTCGTAACATTTATTTAGTTTTTAAGTCGTTATAAACCGGGTAAAGTTTTTGTAATTTAAGTAAATATTAAAAGGTTTTTTAGTTCCGTTAAAAAAAAGTTCCCATTTTTTAAAAGCGTTAATAATCGCTAGCAGTTTTTTGTCGTAAATTTTATATCGGAATTTTACGTTTCGAAAGGCTTTAAAATAATAAGTTACTAAATATTATTTTCCATTATCTTTTTGTTATTTTAGAATTACGTTTAAAGCATAATTTAAGGCGTTTATTTTTAGGCGTTTTTTTTATCGGCATTAGATAATTTTATTATTAGCGTTTTAGTAATTTCGTTTTTAAATAATTAAAAAGCTTTTTTGGTTTCTTTTAAAAGTTCGAATTTTTTTAATATATTTTTTAATAATAAGTCTCGTTAAAAGTTTAATAATATTTTTATATCTTTTAATTAAGTTACGTACGTAATCCGTAAATCCTAAAATTTACCGGATATCGGTAACGGTTACCTTATTAAAAATAAGCCAGTTTTTAACTGCTTTTAATTTGGAATCCTGGATTTAAATTTAACCGAAAGTAAAGGTAAATCTTAAATAATTTAGCTTTTACGTATGTTATATACTTTTAACGGGGTTAATTCGGATATTTGCTTTATTTAAAACTTTAAGAACTTAAAAAATATGCTTTTTATGTTTTTTTAACGTTTCGGAATAAATGAGGATATCGTCGAGGTAAACGAAAATATATTTATCTAAAAATTTCCTAAGTATAATTATAATTAAGTATTAAAAATTGGTAAGGGCGTTAATAAGTTTTAAAGGCATAATTCGATATTCGTAATATCCGTATATCGTTCGAAAAGCAATTTTCCATTTTTTTCCTTTTGCTATTTTAATACGGTAATACCCGTTTCGAAATTTTAATACAATAAACCATTTAACTTTGCTTACGTTTTCCCTTAAAGTATTTATTAAAGTTAAAAGATATCCGTTTTTAATGGTAATATCGTTCAACTGTCGATAGTTAACTACCCGTCGATAAACCGGATTTTTATTTTAATCGATTTTTTGCTTACCGTTTTTAATTTTAGGTACTATAAGTACAAAATATCCTACGGGGGATTCGAATAGTTAAATATAACCTTTTTTTAGGTTTAATTAAATACTTTTTCATAAAGCTTTTATTTTTTTTTAAATTTATATAGTAAATTTTATAAAGCTTAAGATAATATCCTTTTTTAATAAATATGCGATAATTTTATTATCCGTATGGAAATAATTCGTAGTTTTTTTGTCTTTAAAAAGTCGTTCGAAACGTTGATATTTTAAGGGTATAATATTAGCAAAGTTTAATATTTTAGCTTTTCGGATTATGTAGCAAACTTTTTTAAACCCTTTTTTAATAAAAGTTAATTTATGGGTTTAAAAAAACTAGCGAGTTTTCCAGTTAATTAATGGATTATTGGAATTAAGCTATAATATTCCCAGAATAATATTATAACTTGATATATCGGCGATATTCAAAATAAAATACTTTTGATACCTTTGGATTTATATTGGAAATTTTTTAATTTTTTTAAGGATTTATCCGTTATCGTATTGGAAAAGATTTTTATTAATTATCCGTAATTTATAAAACTTTAACTTATACTTTTAAGGAATGTAATATTTTTCGGCCATTGCTGGCGAAATGAAGTTACCTTTTGTTCCAAAGTTAATTATGGCTTTAAAAATTTAGTTTTGGTATTAAATAAGAATTTCGATTTAACTTCGTAATTCTTTTTTTGCTTTATATAAGGTTTTAGTTCGTAAAGCTTTTCGATATCTTAATTTCGAAAGCCTTTGCCGTTTTTTAATTTCGTAATTTTGTTCGCTAAAAGGCGTTTTTATTTGCGGGCTTTTTTAATTAGGTATTTGGTATATTTGTCGTCCATATAAATATACTACCTTCGTTGATTAATTTAGCATTTTATTTTAATAATTTTTACCTTTAACGTTTAAAAAAGTTTCCGATTCGAAATCGAGATTTTTGTAAAGCTTATTTTTATATCCAAAAGTTTATGCATTAAGTATAACATAAAGGTATAACATAAGCAACCTTAACCAATAACTTTTCGGCTTTAACCCGATTCGGGATACAAATAATAAGATCGAAGGTATTCGGGTTATAGGGGAATTTCGATATATTTGTAGTTGTTATCAGGTTTTGTAAAGGTTTTTTCGTTTTAACCGGGTTAATAATCGTTATCTTTTTTTGTTCGAAAGTAAATTAAATAATCGTTATCGTTGCAAGCCGAAAAATGAAAAAGTCCGTACTTATTAATAAAGTTTTGTTTAAGGGTTTCGGTTTTAAAATATATTACCCGTTTTAAAAGTTTGTTGGATTTAAAGGTTTTCTGCCCGTAGTTGCTAAATTCTGGGCGTATTTGGCCATATTCGTAATATATTTCGCATTTTTGCATATCTAAATAACATTCGTATCTTAGCTTTATAGTTACCCTAGAAGTTAGTTATCCGGGATAATACTTATAGGTTTTGGTTATTTAATTTTGGCAAATCGGGTAACGTTCGTATTTTGGGTTACCGTTTAATTTATAATAGGTCGTTGCGATGGTATATTCCTGCTGGAAAAAGGTAAAACTAATTTTCTTCTTTTTTTCGTTTTTATTATTTGTTTTTTGTTCGGCCGTTCGGGTTTTTTTTTTAAGGAATCTTTTTTTTTTTAGAATTCCTTTTAACTGTAGAACGATATTCGTTTTTATAATAACCTTTTTTGCCATAATTAAAGCATTTAATATTCGATTTATTTTTTTTAAGTTCCCTGGAAATAATATTCGCTTTTTTTTGGGTTTTGTCCTTATTTTTACTTTTTTAAGATTTGCTACTGAAATTTCGATCTTTTTTTTTCTATCGGATCTCTTTTTTTCCAAGTATTTTTTAAAGGTACGTCGATTGGTAATAATGGTTTTGTTAATATAATTTTAAAAAGGGCCAGTTTTGGGTATTTTATATATTTTATTTTTAACTTGTAATTTTAAGCCGTTATAAAAAGGATAAAATAATACGTTTTTTAAAACATTAAAAATTAATGCAAAATAATTAAATTTAGTCGCATATTCGGTTATTAACTTAATTTGCTGGAAAAGGTATAACTACTTAATTATATGTTATTTTTTATCGGAATTTCTAAATAAAGTTCGTATTTTTTCCTTAAAATGTTTATAATTACCGAAAATATAGTTGGTTAAATCGGAAAATTAATTAAGGTAATTTATAAGGTAATTATTTATAATAAGTTCGGATTATAAAAGAACTTTTCCGGCAAATAGTTAAAAAATAACTATTACTTTTTAATAGTTTTCCGTTAAAGAATTTTTATAAAACTTAAAGTAAAGTTTAACTTAAATTAAAAATCCTTTTATATTTATAGTACCGTTATAAGGCTTTGGGGGGGTTAACTTATAACCTTTAACTTTTGGCATTTTATAATAAATAAAGGGTAAAATAATATTTTTACGGAATTAATTTGCGTTAAATAAAGATAATATCGAAAATTTTTATTATCGAACGAATTTAGCATTTTCCCTTTTTCCCGCCTAAAGTTTAGTTATTAAGGTACGTAATTTATCGTTAATCGTAAGTTCTTTTTCTTTGCTTTTCGGGTTGTCGAATTCCTTTTTTTCCTTTTCCGGTTCGTTTTTTTAAACCTTAATAATTTCCTTAGGAACTGGGAAAAATTATTGCAAAAAAGAAAAAGGTTTTTCTTAAAACCGAGTAATAAAGGAAGCTATGTTGTCGATTAAAGAATTAAAAAAAGAACTTTTTTAATAAAAGGTAAAATGTTTTAATTTAAATATTAATCTTTTATTAGTTAATAATGGCGATCGGATATACCGTTTGTTTTCTAAACGCCATTTTGTAATATCGTTTTTATTGGATTTAAAAAAGCTTATGCTTAATTAAGCCTTAAACTATTTATCGGTTATTAATTAAAAAATTATCAAAATATAACGAACTTATCGTATAATTACCTAAAAATATAATTAATATCCGAAAGGGGTTTTTGATTTATAAGTAACAATAAGGCAAAAAATGATTTAATAATTTATTCGTTAAAAAAATTTGCAAACTTTTCCTTTAATCGAAAAACGACGTTTTTAATTAAAAATTTAAATTAATAGCTAAGGAGCGAAATTAAATAGGTATTATTTATAAGGAAACTTGGAAGCCTTATATATCTTTTCCTTCCAGTATGTCCTCCGTTTGGTTTCTGTAATATTTTTATAATGTTTCTAAGGTATCTCTATGGTATTTCTGTAGGCTCCGTAAAGACCATTCTTGGCACCGAAATTTACCCGACCCGAGGTTATTCCCCTTTTGGTTTCCCGCAGACAACGGGAGATCTCAATCCGTAACACAAGTGTAGCGACGATAAGATTAACGATATGGATAAGATAACGAATACGAGCAGAAAAAAAATAAAGCTATACAGTTATTTATTTTACATGTGAAAAGAAAGTATCGAAAAAGAAATAACGTTTTTTAATATAATGCAGGAATTAAAAGAAAAACGTTATAAGATATATTTTAAACATTTTTAATATTAATCGGATAACATTTAATTTAGCTATTATTAGGCGGTATTATTTGGGATTTACTTTTTTTGTTAAGTTTAAATGTTATAACGTTTAGATTAGTAATAAAAGTATTAATTAATAAGTTAAAAAAGGTGCAATTAAATAACCAGCGACGTAGCGATAATTAGGATAAGGTTATTCGGACGGATAGTAAAAAAAGAAGGTTATTTGCTTTTTAAATCAGAAAAAAAGGGAAAATGTATTTAAGATAATTATTGCGGATAGTTATTTACTTTATGCCTAAATATATTTTATTTGGAGCAGCATTTTAAAATTTAAGTAATTTAAGGATTAATAATATTAATTAATTTAAGATAAATTTTAATAAATTTTCTAAAGGCTTATTAAAGCTTTTTAAGATTATTATTTAGGTTTATTTATAATACGGATTATTGCTAGTACCGAACTTTTTTAGCTTTACGAAACACCAAAATTCTGCTTTAGATAAGACCGTTTAATACCGATTAATAAAGAACCTTTACGATAATAAGCTTAGCGAAATTAAATTTTAAAGTATTAGCAGTCCGA
The DNA here is from genome assembly GCA_004155945.1 of Monosporascus sp. mg162. Taxonomy (NCBI): domain Eukaryota; kingdom Fungi; phylum Ascomycota; class Sordariomycetes; order Xylariales; genus Monosporascus; species Monosporascus sp. mg162. The sequence continues at coordinate 58,812 of QJNY01000240.1, forward strand.
TTAAATTTTTAAAGCTAATTAAGAATACGATTACCTAAGTAAACTTAGGAATCGTTATTAATTTATCGTAAGGACGAGATATTATATTAGCTCAAAATTTAAAGTTATTTATAGGACTGGAAGTACTTATACCGAACGTTATATCCTTTAAACTTATTAATTAATCTGATTACGATTTTCTTATTAACATTATAGATAAGCTTTCGTTTTTTATAGTTTTTTCGGATTTATCGGCTTTTCCGAATTTTCGTTTTTTAAAAATTAAAGCTACCGATTAACTTAAAGAAGTTAATAAGTTATTTACGAAATATAAGCTTAAAAAGTTTGAGATAATCGCCGAATTACCTTACTGGATTGATAGCCTTTTTATGAAAAACCGGGTTAAAGCTATACTTAATAATATAACTTAATAGAACGAAACGTTTAAGCGTATTTTGAAAACTTTTAAGCTGCAGAACCTAAAGTAAATTCGGATCGCCAAAAATCGATTAAAAACTTTAACGAAGCAAGTTTTACGTAGTATCCCTAATTATATTTATAAGTACTGTTTAAAATATGTTATTAAGATAAGAAATATCCTAAAAGAAGTTAAGCAAAAAAGCAAAATAATTACCAAGAACGAATATATTAAAAGTTTACTAAAAAGGTTATCCGTTAACTATTTCGAAAAGAGTTTTAATAATTCGTCCATAAAGCTGGAAAACCTGTACGTAACCAGTTACGATAATACTTCGATATTAATTAAAGATTAAGCCTTAAATAAGGCAGGATTTTTTAAACATAAAAAACGTAAGCGATAGTAAAAAAATATCCGCTTCGATATTAATCAAGAAAAAAAGAAACGGTTTAACCCAACTTAACAGCTTAAGCAATAACGACCAGGGAGTTTTTAACTGCGACCAAAATTATCCAACTATATTAATTAAGTATTAAAAATTACGAATACGTTACAGGATTTAAAGATCGTACAGACCTGACAAATTTAAAACTTAAAGGCTTTTAAAAAAAAGATGCGCAACCGAAAAGTAGCCTGGATATTACAGTATTACGCTTTGCTAGAATAGGAAATACCTTAAGTATATAACTATGGTGCTAACCCGTCGATTAATACAATTAGTTTCTAGCCGGATAATTACATTCGATTAAATCCTTACCGTAAACGAAATAAATACCGAAGCTGAAAAGGTTACCGTAAAGGTTATCAAGGTTAAAGTAAACGCTTTGGCAATTTTGATTAAGGTATTTACTAGTTTTGCCCAAAGCTAAAATATATTATGCAAAAATACCGTTTGTTTTTCAATATGGAAATTATAGAATTGGTTTCACTCGCCGACGATGGATATAACATTTTTTTTGGATCTCCGGAAAATAAAGCAACGTTAGGCATAATTTAGTTTCTTTAAGTTTTTAAGAATTAGGCGATCGAACAGCAGATCCCAATTTGAAAGAAAATCTTAAAATGGATTTATGGTTCACCAGCTTTCTTTACCGGATTTAAGGAAAAAATGCGGTACTTTAATCGACGAAACGATATTTTTAAGGGCGTAAACAGTTAATTAATAAGCCTTAACTCGGATATTAATAATCCAGTTAAATCTTAAAAGCATATTACGATTTTAAAGCCAAATCGATAAAAGCCCGACATTAATTAGAACAAGGTAACCGAAATCAACATAACTTATTTTGTCGACTATAACGGAAAGCCATTTTATAAAAAGATACCGTTACGTAAATGGCTATAAAGTAACCCGTCGAAAGCAAAGGTACCCGGCATCTAAAGGAAATCAAAGCCCTGGAAATCGATAACTTTAATTAGCCAGCAGTACTTACTAGCGTTATAATGGCCAAGCGTTTTAAAGATAAAGAAAAGGAATTTAAAAGTGTAAAAAGGAACAAGACCGAATACGAAATTGATGACGACGAATTAATGTACGAAAGACCTACGTTTTATAATATGGAAGTCGGCGTTTAGATAGATAATACTTTTTAAATAAATGCTAATACTTTTTAAGCAAACGATAAAACCTAAACGGATAATACCCTTACTTATAAAGGCTTAATCGATAAGCATGTAATTAAATTCTAAGAAAAGAAGATCCGGAAAAACTTTAAAAGGAAGTTTGAAATTATTTGGTCCGAATTAATCGAGGTTTGCCTAGACTTTGGAGAAACCTTTAAGAATTTCATGGCCGTTAAAATTTTGAAGGTATTTAATCGTAAAAATAAGGAGACGATTAAGATAACTAAAGCCAAAGTACGAGGATTAAAAGTTCTAAAAGCAAGAAGACCCGTTAGGATCTTTACTATGGATATCGGTTATAAAGTAGAAAGTTAAAAAAAAGCCAAAGTTTTATTAATTTAGCAATGCAATCCAACTAAATATATTACCCCCTTATTTAGACTGGCAGTTAAAGTAGGTTACGGAGGCGGCGAGGACCTGGTTAGTAGAGTTATCGACACTGGAGCCGAATCGAACGTTATAGTTACGTCGTACGTTAAGCGATATGGATTGGCTATACGATAAATCTGCGTATCGTTCTTGGGCTTTAATTTTTAAAAAAGGACTTTATTCGAAGGTATTATCGAGGTTCCCGTTTGGTTAGCTAGCCGATTAATTACTATTTTTTGTTTGTCGTTAATAACTATTACATTGCGTAGTTATTAATTTTGGGACTTAATTTTATGGCCAAATCGAAGATAACGTTTAATATAGACCCGGATGTAATAAAAGGAACCTTAAAGTTTGGCCCGTTAAAGATTATTATTTTTTTGGTTTTTGTAGGACGTATTACGCGTAGTATTCGTACTGACGAAAAGTTTGAAAAAAAAGCAGCCGGTAAAATAGTAAGCCGTTGTACTGGCGAAAGCAGGCTTACGAACGAAGAGATAAACGAGCAAGTTATAGGCTTTTATATTTTTTCAGTTAGTGATACCTACGTTAATTAGGATACGAGAATTATTTAAGAAGTTATTAATAATAAGCTGGAACTCGGAAATAAGATTTTAGGCCAGTTTAGCAACGAGGAACTGGCGTATGTTTTATATAAAATATTATAAAACGAGATGTAATAAAAGATTAATAATAACCGGATTGTTTAAATTAATACGATATATAAATTTAAGTGGAAGAAGGTAGTCCCTGTCGACGATGCACTCTTTAATGGATCAGTACCTTTTGGAAACCCGAATTGGAAGGTTAAGGAATTCGAGAAAGTTTAGCAAGCTATTAGTTAGGATGGAAAGAAGCCCGATAAGTTTGGTACATTTTTAGTTACTTTGTTCCTTAGATTTATTACTATGCTTCGAGGAACTTAATTTATTAAGGAACGCGTCGATAAAGTTCTTAATTAATTAGGAGATAAGGTTACTCCCGAAAAGAAAGCCTTTTTTAAAGAAATGCTTTTTTGTAGAAAAGCTGCTTTAGCCTGGGATTGAAAAGAATGTGGCAGAATTAAATTAAGTGTTGTATTAGATTATGAGATTCGAATAATCCCTTATAAGGTATGGTAAGCTAAGAGCATAACAGTGCCGGCGAGCATTAAGGACAAGCTGATCGAAGTATTGCGAATGCGTGTTTAGTAAGGTATTTTCGAATAGTTTTATGCTATATATAGGAATGTTTGGTTTTTAGTCGAAAAGAAGGATGGTGGCTTTCAATTAATTAATTTAGCAATTAAACTAAATGCTGTTATTTTGCGAGATGCTTTTATGCCGGATAATTGCGACGAATTTTTTGCGGATTTTGCTATGTGTTTTTTTAGTTATCTTGGTGGACTTTTTTTTAGGTTACGATTAAGTTACTTTGGCTTTAGTTAGCAGAGATTTTATTACTTTCGTAATACCGTTAGGACTTTTGAGGTATATTATTATGCCTTAAGGGTTTACCAATTTTGTAGTTTATTTCTGCCGTATAGTTGGGAGGATTTTGGATGATTTGATGCCCGATATCGCCCGGCTATTTGTTGATAACGTTGGGGTTAAAGGCTTAAAGATAAGATATAACGACGAAAAGATCTTTCCAGGAATTCGGCGATTCGTTTATAAGCATATCGTTAATATAAACAAGACCTTTTTTAACTGTAAGCTTGCTAGTGTAACGATTAATATGAAAAAGTTTTAATGGTGTTAAGAAATAACCGTTATAGTCGGATTTATTTGCGGAACGAATGGGCAGCGATTAGATATAGTTAAGGTGGAAAAGATTTTAAAGATTTAGCTATTTAAAAACGTTTCAGAAGTTAAAGCTTTTTTAAATATTGTCGTTTATTATCGAATATTTATTACGTATTTCGTTATTAAAATAAAACCTTTTACCCGCTTATTCCGGAAAAATTAACTTTTTATTTAAAGCTTCGATTAAAATTACGTAATAAAAAGCGTTAAGAAAACGATTATTACTGTTCTGACTTTGATTATTTTGGATTATAGCCTTGATGCCGGAAAGATTATTGTAAAAATAAATGCGAATAAAGAAAGTTTTAAAGGTATTTTCGATAAATTAATTAATAAAATAAAATATTCCGCGCGCTTTAAAAATGGTATTTGGAAAGGTGTTAAGCTGAATTACGACGTTAGTAAATTAAAATGTTAAGTTATTTTTAAGATTTTAAGGAAATTTCGGAATTATATTTATAAAGTTCGATTCGTATTAAAAATTAACGTTAAGGTATTAGTTATTTAGATTAATAATTCTTTAAGTTTTTTATTTAATATTGTAATTATTCGTTAAATTATTTAAATAAAGATATTCGATTTCGAAATTAAAAATATTTCCGGCAAAAAAAATATAATAACGAACGGTTTATTCCGAAAATTACTTAAAGCTTTTAATACGTTAAACGATTAATAGAAGGAAGAAGTCGATAATTTTATTAATATCCAGCTTAATGTTATTCGGCTTAATTTTATTTTAATTAGTATAGCTTTTGTATTTATTGATACAGATCGGCGATAAGGACCTTTTATTAGGAATTGGTTTAAAAAGTTGTAAAAGTACGTTAGGTTTTTAATAATATTGGATTTTTTTAATCGGTTTGATAATGCTTTAATAAGGAAACGAAATACTTTTAAATCCAAAGCGTTAAATTACTTTATTTAGTACGGTATTTTTTAGCGTAAGGCAAATAAAAGGTACGGCAGCCGGCGGGTGGTTGTGTAACGAACCTGTCATACAACCACCTGGAAGTGTGGTCAGTATCCGAAAGGGGTTCTTGATTTGCAGGTAACAATAGGTCGAAGAATGATTCAGTAAACTGTTCGTTAAAGAGATTTGCGGATTTTTCCCTTAATCGAAAAACGATGCCTTTAATTAAAGATTTAGATTAATAGCTAAAGAACGAATTTATCTGGATGCTATTTACATAGGAAAACCGTTCGTTATATATCTTCCTATCTTTTGGTAAGTATACCTTTGATTTATGTAATTTACCGTAATTTACTTTATTTGTCCTAAATTAATTAAATTACATTAGATTATTAAGGTTTTGGCCAGCTCCGTAGTTTACTCGGAGCTTGTCCGCGCTAGTTTTAAAGGAGTATTTTTATCTTAAAGAATTTTTGGTTCGTAATATTATTCCCCTTTTCTAAGAATCTTTGTCTTAAAGATAAAAAAGGTAAATGTCCCTTTATTCGAAACCGCCTTTTGCTGTTTCTTTTCAGTTAATTGGACTTATTATGATAGGTTAAACAAATAAATAAAAAGGGAAATTTCGTCCTAATTAACGGAAATCCCGAAATAATCGAGTTGATTCGATTAGGAGTTTTGGCGTTAAAGTATTTCCTTGTTCGAATTACGTTCGCCTTAGTAATTTTGATTGTTTTTATACAGTCGGTATTCCGAGTTGTAATAATTGTACTCGTCGTTAACGTTTATTTTGTAATGTATTAATTATAAATTCTTTGTCGAAAATTGATAAAAAACGTAATCGGTTGTAGCAAGAGCAGCGTAAAGTCGAAGATGGGTTTTTAGCGTATCAGGAAGTAATTGAGAAAAAATTGGATAAATTGCGCTAACGTTAAAAGGAAATACTTCGTCGGTAAAAAGAAAAATCGTAGGAGTTTATTAGGCGATTGAAACGTTTACGCCTTTAATAAAACGTATTAAAGAAAAAAGCTATTGCGATTTTGAAGGAAGGATATGAATTAGATTAACTGGAAAAATAAGAAAAATTGGAAAAAGAATAACGCCGTATAAAAGCAAAGTAAGTTTAACTTGTTTTTAAGATAAACGTTATAGTAAAGGCGTTTATTTCTTTCGATTAAAGCGTTTTAGGGTTGGATTTAAGTGTTGGGCCGTTGTTTTTTGCGACGTTGGCTGCGTTAAAGACGGTCGGTTAGGATTTTGGCGGTAAAACGTTTTAATTAAGTTTTTTGCGTTCGTTAAGTGTTTAAAGGGTTTTTAAGTATTTTTTTCGTGTAAGTATTTCTTTTATTTGATTAAATATTGGACTTTATTTTTAACTACCTTGGAATTTAATATTCGTTTAATTTCGTATTTATCGTTATTTTTTTCGATTTCCAGATTAGTTTTTAGCGGGGCGTTTTTAGGTGCTGGTTTAAGCAAAAAGATATGGAAAATAGGGTGTATTTTTATGGTTTTGGGTAATAATAATCGGTAGTTAGTTTTGGAAATAACTTTATCGATTTTAAACGAACCAAGCTTTTTAAAATCGAGCTTGTTATTAAGTTTTTTTGTTCTGATTTGAAAAATGTTCGAAATTGCGTTTTGTTTTTAACGTAACAAATAAACTTTGTTTCCTTTTGATAAAATTGGTTCTTTAATTTTTTTCCTATTATAATATTAGGTTATTTTTTGTTAGAAAAATCGTAATTTATTTTATAGGCGGATTTATATTATTTAGATTTCCGTTATTACCGTTTTTGTTCGAAAAGCTTTTGCGGTTAATTTTAGAGTTTCGTTTAATAGTTATTTTAACCGTTAAGTTTCTGCTTAGTAATTATATATTGCTATATAGGAAAAAATATTTATATTTTCGTTAATAAAGGTATTATAGGTTATTTAAGTTAATAAAAAAAGTTTAACCTAATTATTTTGCTGGTAGTTAATGTAACTTTTTAAATATTGCTTTAACGTTTAATTTAAACGTTTTGTTTATTTAATTGTTTATAAATAATATATTGTCGAAAATTTAAGCTTAGTACTTATTTGCTTAAAGAAGTTAGTATTAAATTTTAATATAAAAAGTTTGTTTTTGTTTAAGATAATTCTTTTTGGTATTTTATATTTATCGAAATAATATCCGATAAAAACGTAAGTTAATAGTTTTGCTATTACGTTTCCTTTAAAAGGTAAAAAGTATTTATATTTGGTAAGTCTGTTAACGATTACCTATATTTTATTATATTAAATTTTAGTAACGGAATTTTTTAATAAGGGTAAACCGGTAATAAAATCCCAAGCAATAATATTTTAAGCTTTTTTTAAAATATTTATATGTTGTAAAAGTTTATAAGGTTTATATCGGGTTGCTTTTGCTTTGTTGTAAATATTATAATTCTTAATTATTTGCTTAATAATTTGTCGAAATTTTAGAAAGTTATATTTTTCCTATAATCGTTTAATAATTTTAAAAATATTTTGATATCCGTATAACGGATTTTCGTAAAATCTTTTGATGAATTGCTTTTGTTAATTTCGAAAGATGTAAATTTTGCTATGGTATAATAGTTCGTTTTTAAGTTATTTATTTAATTATTATACCTTTTTTTGCTTTTCCTTATTATAAAAATTTCGGAATTCCGTTAAAAGTTTTAAGGTAGGTTATTTTAATATTTTATATAACCGTAAAGTACCGTCCTTAGTTTGTTGTAGCATTTGTATTCGACTTTTCGAAATTTTGGAGTCGTAATTTTTTTTTACGATTTAAGATGTTTGCTTGGAAATTTTTTTTTTTTTTTGATATAGTAAATTTAAAAATTATATTTCGATAAAAAAATTATCCAAGTTTCGTAACGTTTATTTAGCTTTTAAATCGTTATAAACCGGATAAAGTTTTTATAATTTAAATAAATATCGAAAGATTTTTTGGTTCCGTTAAGAAAAAGTTTTTATTCTTTAAGAACGTTAATAATCGTTAACAGCTTTTTATTATAAATCTTGTATCGGAGTTTTGCGTTTCGAAAAGCCTTAGAATAATAAGTTATTAAGTACTATTTTTTATTATTTTTTGTTACTTTAAAACTGCATTTAGGGTATAATTTAAGGCGTTTATCTTTAGGCGTTTTTTTCTATCGGCGTTAGGCAATTTTATTATTAGCGCTTTAGTAATTTCGTTTTTAAGTAACTGAAAAACTTCCTTAGCTTTTTTTAAAAGTTTAAATTTTTTTTAATATATTTTTTAGTAATAAGTTTCGTTAAAGGTTTAATAATATTTTTATATTTTTTAATTAAGTTACGTACGTAACCCGTAAATTTTAAGATTTGCCGGATATCGGTAATAGTTATCTTATTAAGAATAGGTTAATTCTTAACTGCTTTTAATTTATAGTTTTGGATTTAAATTTAATCGGAAATAACGGTAAATCCTAAATAGTTTAGCTTTTACGTATGTTATATACTTTTAGCGGAATTAATTTGGATATTTACTTATTTAAAGCTTTAAAAACCTGGAAAATATGCTTTTTATGCTTTTTTAACGTTTCGGAATAAATAAGGATATCGTCGAGGTAAACAAAAATATATTTGTTTAAGAATTTCCTAAATATGGTTATAATTAAGCGTTAAAAATTAATAGGGGCGTTAATAAGTCCTAAAGGTATAATTCGGTATTCGTAATACCCGTATATCGTTCGAAAAGCAGTTTTCCATTTTTTTTTTTTTTTTTTTTTTTTTTTTTTTTTTTTTGTTATTTTGATACGGTAATACCCGTTTCGAAGGTTTAAAGCGGTAAACCATTTAACTTTACTTGCGTTTTTCCTTAAGGTATTTATTAAGGTTAAAAAATAACCGTTTTTAATGGTAATATCGTTTAGCTGTCGGTAATCGACTACGCGTCGATAAACCGGATCTTTATTTTAATCGATTTTCTGCTTGCCGTTTTTAATTTTAGGTACTATAAGTATAAAATATCTTGCAGGAAATTCGGATGGCTAAATATAATTTTTCTTTAAGTTTAATTAAATACTTTTTTATAAGGCTTTACCTTTTTTGGATTTATATAGTAAATTTTATAAAGCTTAAGGTAATATTTCTTTTTTTAATAAATATGCGATAATTTTATTATTTATATAAAAATAATTTATAATTTTCTTTATCCTTAAAAAATCGTTCGAATCGTTAACACTTTAAGGGTATGGTACCGGTAAAATTTAATACCTTAATTTTTCGGATAATGTAATAAACTTTTTTAAACTTTTTTTTAACAAAAGTTAATTCGTAATTTTAAAAAAGCTGGCGAATTTTCCAGTTAATTAACGGATTGTTAAAGTTAAGTTATGGTATTTCTAAAATAACATCATAACTTGAAATGTCGGCGATATCCAAAGTAAAATGCTTTTAACGTTTTTGGATTTATATTAGAAATTTTTTAATTTCTTTAAGAATTTGTCCGTTATTATATTAAAAAAAACTTTTATTAATTATCCGTAATTTGTAGGACTTTAGCTTATACCTTTAAGGAATATAATATTTTTCGGTTACGGCTGGCGAAATAAAGTTACCTTTTGCTTTAAAGTTAATTATGGCTTTAAAAGTTTGGCTTTAGTATTAAATAAGAATTTCGATCTAGTTTCGTAATCCTTTTTTTATTTTATATAAGGTCTTAATTCGTAAAACTTTTCGATACCTTAATTTCGAAAGCTTTTGCCGTTTTTTAACTTCGTAATTTTGTTTGCTAAAAGGCGTTTTTATTTACGGGTTTTCTTAATTGCGTATTTGGTATATTTGTCGTTTATGCAAATATATCACTTTCGTTAGTTAATTTAGCATTTTACTTTAATGATTTTTACCTTTAACGTTTAAACAGGCTTTTAATTCGAAATTAAGATTTCTGCAAAGTTTGTTCCTATATCCAGAAGTTTATGTATTAAGCATAACATGGGAATATAACATAAATAACCTTAAGCAATAGCTTTTCGGCTTTAATCCGAATTAGGGTATAAATAATAAAATCGAAAGTATTCGGGTTATCGGGAAATTTCGATATATCTGTAATCGTTATTAGGTTCTGTAAGGGTTTCTTCGTTTTAACCGGGCTAATAATCGTTATTTTCCTTTGTTCGAAGGTAAATTAAATAATCGTTATCGTTGCAGGCCGAAAAATGGAGAAATCCGTACTTTTTAATAAGGTTTTGTTTAAAGGTTTCGGTTTTGAAATATACCGCCTGTTTTGGGGATTTACTAAATTTAGGGGTTTTCTGCCTGTAGTTATCGGAGCGCATCTGGTTATATTTATGGTATATTTCGCACTTTTGCATATCTAAATAATATTCGTATCTTAGCTTTATAGCTACCCTGGAAGTTGGTTATCCGGGATGATATTTGCAGGCTTTAATTGTTTGATTTTAACAAATCGGGTAACGCTCGTATTCTGGGTCGTCGTTTGGTTTATAGTAAGTTGTCGCGATGGTATATTCCTGTTGGAAAAAAGTGGAATTAACTTCCTTTTTTTCTTTACTTTCGTTATTTGTTTTTTATTCGGCCGTTCGGGCCTTTTTTTAAGAAATTTTTCCCTTTTTAAAGTTCCTTTTAGCTAGGAAACGACATTCGTTTTTGTAATGGCCTTTTTTGCCATAGTTAAAGCATTTAATATTCGATTTGTCCTTTTTAAGCTTTCTGAAAGTAATATTCGCTTCCTTTTAAGTTTTATTCTTATTTTTGCTTTTTTGGGATTTGCTGCTGGAATTTCGATCGTTTTTTTTTTATCGGATCTCTTTTTTTCCAAATACCTTTTAAAGGTACGTCGATCGGTAATGATAGTTTTGTTAATATAATTCTGGAAAGGGCCAGTTTTGGGCACTTTATATATCTTATCTTTAATTTGTAATTTTAAGCCGTTATAAAAGGGATAAAATAATACGCTTTCCGGGAAATTAGAAATTAATGCAAGGCGATTAAATTTAGTTGCATATTCGGCTGTTAACTTGGTTTGCTAAAAAAAGTGCAATTGTTCGATTATATATTATTTTCTATCGGCATTTTTAAATAAAGCTTACATTTTTTCCTTAAAATGTTCATAGTTACCGAAGATATAATTAGTTAAGTCGGAAAATTGGTTAAGGTAATTTATAAAGTAATTGTTTATAATAAGTTCGGATTATAAGAAAATTTTTCTAGCAAGTAATTAAAAGATAATTATTATTTTTTGATAATTTTCCGTTAAAAAATTTTCATAAAACTTAAGGTAAAATCTGGCTTAAACCAAGAATTTTTCCATATTTGTAATACCGTCGTAAGGTTTTAAAGAAGTTAATTTATAACCTTTAACCTTTAGCATTCCATAATAAGCAAAAGGTAGAATAGTATTTTTACGAAATTAATTTGCGCCAAATAAAAGCAATATCGAAGATTTTTGCTGTCGAGCGAGTTTAATATTTTCCCTTTTTATCGCCTGAAATTTAATTATTAAAGTACGCAGCTTATCGTTAATCGTAAGTTCTTTTTTTTTGCTTTTCGGGCTGTCGGATTTCTTTTTTTCCTTTTCCGGTTCGTTTTTTTAGATTTTAATGGTTTTTTTAAAAGCCGGGGAAAATTGTTGCAGAAAAAAAAAGGTTTTCCTTAAAACCGAATAATAAAGGAGGTTATATTATTAATTAAAAAAATTAAAAAAAGGACTTTTTTAATAAAGGGTAAAATGTTTTATTTAAATATTAATCTTTTATTGGTTAATAATGGCGATCGGATATATCGTTTATTTTTTAAACGCCGTTTTATAATATCGTTTTTATTAAATTTAGGAAAGCTTATACTTAACTAGGCCTTAAACTATTCGTCGGCTATTAATTAAAAAGCTATTAAAATGTAACGAACCTATTACATAACTATTTGAAAGTATAATTAATATCCGAAAAGGGTTTTTGATTTGTAAATAATAATAAGTCGAAAAATAATTCAGTAAATTATTCGTTAAAGAAATTTATAAACTTTTCCCTTAATCGAAAAACGATACTTTTGATTAAAAACTTAAATTAATAATTAAAAAACGAATTTATCTGGGTATTATTTATATAGGAAAACCGTTCGTTATATATCCTTTTATCTTTTGGTAAATATGTCTTTAATTTATGTGATTTACCGTGATCTACCTTATTCGTCCTAAATTAACTAGATCACATTAAATCATTAAGGTCTTGGCCAGTTCCGTAGTTTACCCGGAGCTCGTCCGCGCTAGTCCTAGAGGAGCATTCTTATCTTGGAGAACCTCTGGTTCGTAACAGGTTGATACCGAACAAAAGCGATTTGCGGTAATTAGGTAATATTATAAGGATTATGGTTATAAAAGGCGAAATTCGACTTATCGTCGTATAACAGCTTTATATTATTAATGTAATATGTTTGGTTATATTCGGAAAGTAATGTTTACGTATATTAAGTGCCAGAAAGCAGCCGATCGACGCTTTAAAAAAGGCTATAAATTTTCGCAGCCGATTAATATAGCTGTTATCTAAGTAATCGATGTTTAATTTATGCCTAATAACGATGGTTGTAAAGTTACGGTCGAAGTTAAGTGCGAATTATTTAATTATTTGGAAGCTAAAGCCTTATAATTAGTTACGTTAATAACGATTAAGAAGTTTTTAAATAAGTACGTTTTTTATCGATATAATATCCCGATTAAAATTAAGATTAACGGAAACTTAAAGAATAAAGGTAAGGTTATTAAAGTTTGCAACGTATTAAAGATTAAAAGGAAAGTTAGTACCGCGTATATAACCTAGAGACAAGGCCTAGTAAAAAGAAAATACGTACCGATTATTAAAGCCTTAATAAAAACGACGAATAGAACTGGCAAAGAATAGGTCAAACTTTTGTTTAAGATGGTCTTCGCCGATAATACCATTATGAAAAGTTATGGCTTTAGCTCTTATAAACTGCTGTACGGGCAGAAAGCGCTTTTACCGATCGAAATAGTTTTGCCGACATGGAAAATTATAACTTAAAACCTAGATATTCCGAAAGAAGATTTAATTACGTAAAGGATTCGGCTTTTAAAAAGGAAAGCTAAAAACGTGGCTAAGGTTATTAAAGTAATCGCTAAGCAGCGCCGCAAAGCAGCTAAATTAGCAAATAAAAAGAATAAAAATAAGATAAAAAGTAAACTTTTAAAAGTAAACGATTTAGTATTATTATATAATACGTTACGATATATAGATATATCCAGAAACATAAAATTAAAATACCGTTAAACTGGCCCGTATTTAATTAATAATATTATTAATTTAAGTACTTATTATTTAAAAAAAATTAATGGAACGAAGTTGTAAAGTATTTTCCCTGTTAATAGATTAACGCAATTTGTAAAAAATGAAAAAGGATATTAAAAGCTGATTAACTTATAAGAAAACGATTAAACGAAATTATTTGTTAATTAAAGCGATAATACGATATCGGACATTTCGGATACTGCGAATATCGAATTATTTAAAAATTGGCAATTTAAAGCTTTAAAACCTGTAAAATTAAATATTAAGGTGCAGATATTAAATGGCCAACTTAAAGGTTATACGGTTATAAACGACAGCGATACGATAATAACGATACGATTAAAAAAACGGAACAAATTAACGCAATTAATTGTAAAAAACTAAAGTATAATAATTTCTTTAAATTCCTTTAAGCTTTTATAAGCTTTTATAAATTCCCTTAAATTCCTTTACCGTCCCGCTTACCGACAACTTATATAATAACTATTATGCTTTATTTATAATTAATATGTTCTATTATACTTATCCGGAACCGGGAATTAGTAACATATTTTTCCACCGTATTTCGAAGCTAATCCCTATCGTATATCTTAATAATAAAATAAATCTTTGTACGAATATCTTTTTTAATTCGTAACGATTGTAAAAAGCTAATCCTAAATACTTTAAACCACTCGTTCCAAAAAATATAATTATGCCCCTCGATAAACCCGATATAATTACCACAGGCCCCGTTAGAAAAGCCAGGAATCGATTAACGCCTAAAAAATAAGTATATTTCGCATTAATCAAGATATTCCGATATTACATATCGCCTTTCGCAAAGCTCGCAAGGCACCAGGTTAAATATACCGAATACCTAAATAAACAAACCAATAACATATCTAAATTCCTTAGCAAAAGCAGCCATAAAATAACCCAAAAAACAGGCCCGATAAATTTCGACGTATACTAAATAAGCCACCAAATATTCCACTAACTAAAGGTACTTAATTATATTAAACTAGATATTTACAGCCGCCTAAAAGTTTTTACTTTCGATCTGCTATTATAAGTACTAATCTATAGCTAGACCACCGATAACGCTAATAAACATAGCCCCGAATATCTGTACTAATTAACAAATTTCATCAACGATATCATAAAAGAAACCAAGTACTTACCTTAATATGCTTAAGTATAACGTAATATATAACGTTATTATCATTCCAAAATCTAGCTACGTTTTAATCATTATCGAAATAAATACGGCGAAAACGTAACGCTCCAATGCTAATATATGGCCCAGGAACCCGATTAGTAACCCGAAAATTTACCCGACGTACTGGAATTATCGAAGCTGTTAATAAAAACCTAGCGAATAAACTGCTATTAGGTATCGGCAGGTTAATGGGAATAGGTACAGGCGTTACTGATCGCCGGCCACCGACTATCTGTTCAACGACACCAAGGATTAGGCTGGCCTTTAGAAGTATCTTAGTTACCTTTGTTAATGGCAGTACATATTGTATCGGCCAAGGTTTTAAAAATAGCGGATTATTTATAACCGGTATTTCTGGTAATAAAATATCCTGATCAAAACCTATATTGCGGAATCTATACTGGAAGGTAAAGGTAAAATCAAAAATGGGTGCTTAACGATATATTAGGTTCTGTAATTTGCGAATATCATTAGGATTATATAGAAACTTTATATCTCGAATACTGCCTAAAAGCTTATCGATACGACGGGTTAATAGCCTGGAAAATATAGACAAGTTTAATACTGCCAAGATTTTACGACGATAATCAAAGATTTGGTTTAACTTATCGATATTTGCCTTAACCTTAGAATCGATAAGCTTCTTAGTACCGAAATTTAAAAGCTTATTACCTGGACCAGATTTCTTTTTAATAAACGATTCTTTTATAACAAAAACAAAATCACCTAGGCCTGCACTTCCGCAAAAACCCTAAGGATTACGTAAATCTGATAGCTACCGAAAACTTATAATAGTATTAATCAGTATAATAAAAATAATTATATATATATTTGGATATATATTAAGTTTAAAAGAAAAAGTTAAAATGGTATTGCAGAAAAGATGCAAAAAAAATATAGATATGAAAAACGAATATATACACCTGATCAAAGAAAGCGACGACGAGGGCACCTTCCTATACAATTTCGGATAAAATTTTCTGGGAATTTTTCGGCGTATACGTTTTATCTGCAAAGATTCGGTACATAAACCTTAAATGCTCTCCCTAGAAGAGACGTGACCGTGTAGACAAAATTGGATAAAATGATAGATTGCTACCTTAATTCCTAAGCTTCACTAAACCCATCCCTTTCGCAGGCGTCTCATTCCAAGGCGACTTCAAACTGCCTTATCCCGCTCTTATCCACGTCGATTCTTGTCGAAATTCTAGACGGTCTTCGCAATCCGGAGCAGCCGGGCAAACCATCGCTCGTAGTTCTCCGTATACCGTTCCAAAATCTGAACGTCGAAATTGTTAAGCAGGTTATTATCTTCCCCTTCTAGTTTCGCCAATAGTTCCGTCATAATCGTTATATTCTTCGGCATATAATCTTGCAAAAATCGATTACCGTCACTTTTTCGAATTAAATCGTATCCGAAAATCAAAAGCCGGAATCGATCTTCTTGGGAAAGGTTTTTTAGGTTAACAGTAATGTCGACAGTTTTAGCTCGTTCGAAAATTTGGTAGGAATTATGTACCGTTAATGAAATGATTTCTGTGGAAATTCTGCGGTTCCGGATTACTGGTATCGCATATTCGGACTTACGCGGCATACTATCTTAAGTAACTCGAAAAGGCGTAAAAACGATCGAGGTTAAAGTTGTTAACCCCTTTTCTGACTGATATTTAACATTCTTAGCCGTAAAACTAGCGAAAGCTCGGAAAGATGCTAGCCTTTTATACGCAGTACAGCGCAATTAAGGTTTACTATTAAGGTTTACTTTTAAAGTTTATCTTTAAGATTTACCGTTAAGGTTTATCTTTAAGGTTTATCCTTAAGGTTTACCGTTAAGGTTTGCCTTTAAAGTTTGCCTTTAAGGTTTATTTTTAAGGTTTACCGTTAAGGTTTATCCTTAAGGTTTACCGCGCAAAGCTTAACATCCCCTAAGTCATATTGTCTGTAAGGACCCTGCCGAACCGTGGAGCCAGCGGGCATAAGGTTCATCAGGGTCGAAGCTTATCGGCAACTACGTATCAGTCGGCTTCAAAGTGAGGCTCTATGGGACTAAGGTATCAATCTATCCTAACCGTGAAAACCATTGATCAGTCATCGTGTTCGAAGGTACTGGGTATAGTATCTATCGTGCAAATTACATCGTGTAATGATTTTCTGTGTATTTGGCTCAGCCTAGAAAATAAGGCTTGAACCCATTCGACCTTGCAAACCTTAGATGCATTTAATTAATTAAACGCACAAGTTATTAGCAGATTTTGGCGAATTCCTGCACCTATATAGTAATTATACCTTAATACCTACAAAGCACCTATATTAATATAAATATACTTATATATATACATATTACATATTATCTTTAACTGTTATTATTATTCCTAAATTACGTAGTACTATACTTAAGTATATTAATTAATAGTTCTCTAGTTATTTTATCGTAATTTAAAAAGCGTACCATGCAAAATAAAGGCGAAAACTTCAAAAAGTTAAATACTTCGGATTTTTGAAAGCTTATATATTCGGCTAATATACCTGTATAGGAAAACGATAACATAGTATAATTCCTTAGAAAAATGCATAATAATAATTCCACCCTTTACTCCGTAAAAAAAGTTACGCCTTAAATTCGTTTTAATCGGCTTATTCCTATATACTTAAAGGATATTAATAGTTAACGTTTATGGAAAAACATTAACCCGCTACTATACTGGTTAACAAAATCGTAGTATAATGAAATAGTTGGATATTTATGGCAAACTTTTATAATCGTTCAAGACAAAACCTACTTGCGTTCCGAAAATATTACTACTTTTATCCAAATTATCGCTTAGGACGTACCTTTAAAAATCATCGCCGTTATCCCAAAAGCTGGACGAATAATTTCATATGGCAAATCCAGACCATTTCTTAGTAAAACCCAAAAAGCGATTAATACTAATAACCCGAAATATATATAGTTTGTCGCTTAAATTAAAATCCCGACTGTTAAAGGTCTAATAAGGCATTAGATTGGTATATTGCACGACCGATCAAAACGTTTGTTGCTAATATTCGATATTTATGTTACCGAAAATCGTACTTAATTACTACTCCAGCTATATCGAAAAGCGTGGAAAAAATTAGAACTTAATAATCCGCCTACCCGTATAATAATCGTCAAAATGCTTACTTAAACCAGACACTATGCTTGCAGATTATGGATTGCTTATGTTTTTTTATATTATCTGCCGTAATCCTGCAAAATGGAGAAACAAAATCATAACCGAAACGACAGGATTTGGCAAATATCGAATAGAAAACAGCATTACCGACATAATTAAAGGATTTCTGGGCCTAAAACCAAAAACGGAAAACGTTAAAAAAAAAACGTAAGAAATTAACCTAAAAACCCCCCGTCCTTATTAATTAAGAAAAATAACGATAAACCAAATTTTAATTAATGTGCCCGATTATTTTATGGTAAACGATGCCAACCAAAGTAACGTCCTAATTAGTTTCAGTAATTATCCGTACGATTATTTTTAATATCAATACCTTTTCCCTTATTAATTTAGCCTGGCCTATCGGCATTTAAAGCTGTACGACCTAATTTAATACCTACGAAATTACCATTCGAAATGAAATATAAGCCTCGACCGAAGGTTGGTAATCAGCGAGCAATGGCAATAGTACAAAGTTAATATGTCATACCGTACAAGTAAGTGGGAAATACATTCGAGGATGCCGGGCAAAAACTAGAACCATACTTCCCGCAAAGATGACGAGGCTGGGCTAAATACAAGTTGTTGATCAATATAAAAAAACCAGAGGACAGGGCTTAAAAGGAATAAAAAAGGGCTAAACAAAAAGAAAATCTGGCCAAGCGTCGAGGACGAAGTTCTAAGTTAAAAATAATAAAGGATAAGCCGCGTAACGTACCACACCACCGAGTCGGCCGGTTTTTTCAATCTTGCAACTTCCCAACTTTAATCATTAATTGTTCAACAACAACAATATGGAACGTCTTACGAAAGAAGCTAGGATAAACTTAGCCATCTAGGCTAAAAGACGAGACCAGAAGTTAAGCTTTAAAAAGCTTCATTATATATATAACGTTCCCGAATTTACTTTAAAGGATAGATACAACGGCATACGCGCCCGAACCGACACTACCCCTAATTCGTTGAAATTAACGCCGACCGAAAAAAAATCGATTGTTAACCGAATCCTCGACCTAGATACGCGAACGTTTCCTATCCGGCTTTAGCACGTTAAAAATATGGCCAATCTGTTGTTTGCTTAATGCGTTGCAGATTGCGTCGGAGTTAACTGGGCGTCGAAATTTGTTAAACGGTAAAAAAAATTCCAAACGCGTTTAAATCGGAAAATCGATTATCAACGGGTTTTATCTAAGAATCTAAAATTATTTCGTAAATAATTTAAGCTTATTCGGGCTACAATCGCGAAATACGGCATCGCATAAAAGGATATCTACAACTTCGACGAGATTAAATTCTTAATGGGGCTTCTTATAGCAACGGGCATGGTAATTACTAATGCCGAAAGACGTGGAAAACCTAAACAAGCGCAACAAGGGAATAAAAAATGGGTTATAATTATCCAAGCTGTTAATTCCTAAGGTTGGGCTATACCGCCATTTGTTATCATAGCGGGAAAAAATTATCTTAAATCCTAATACCGCTACAACCCATTACCAACAGCCGATTAGAAAATCGCATTAAGTGATAATGGCTGGACAACAAATAAATTAGGTCTCGAATGGATCCAGCATTTTGATAAGCATACTCGGACGCGTACGAAAGGTTCCAAATGTTTCCTCATCTTCGACGGCCACGAAAGCCATTATTCGATAGAATTCGAAAAATACTGCGCCAATAACAACATTATTACGCTTTATATGCCCGCGCATTCTTCGCATCGGCTCCAACCTCTTGATGTATCTTGTTTTTCTGTTTTGAAACGCGCTTATTCGCGCTATATCGAAAACCTAATACGGCGCTATTATACCTATATTGCCAAAAAAGATTTTTTTGCCGGCTTCTACGACGCGTTCCAAGCTGCCATAACGTCCGATAACATCAAATCTGGATTCGCGAAAGCTAATCTTATTCCATTCAATCCTAATAACGTTCTTTCCGAATTGGAGGTTCCTCCAGTTATGCCTACGCCGACCGTCTCCCCGCTGACCTCTGCCAGTTCCATTCGTTCCCCGCCCGCGAAAACCCCTAGGAATATTAAAGAAGTAACGCGGTAATTACGTTATTTGCAAAAGAAAATTAAAAACTAACAAGGTAGGTTATTAACTAAAATAGCTAAATCGGTTTATCTTTTAACTAAAAGTTACTTATTAATTCTGTACGAAAATATTCTATTTCGGAAAAAAACTGTTTAATTGTACGAAACGAACTACATTTTAAGTAAACGTCGCAAAACCAAAAACAAATATCTTTAAAAAGGAGGAATATTTACTATATAAAAGGGACAAGCTCTTCTGGCTTAAAAAGAAAAGGGTGGTAAAAAAAATGCAGCCAATAGCTGCTGGAAGCAATCGTCGTAAGAGGGTTGAGACTAAGGAACAGAAGTGTGGCGTCTGTGGCAAGCCTGGACATAATGCGCGTACTTGTGTAGAAGTTGTAGATACGTCTAGCGAAGAAGAATCCGATTGATTTTAATCAATGCGATGTGTTGTTGTTGAGTTATTTGAATTTGTTGTTGCGAGGTGCTAAAAAACGGCCGACTCGGTGGTGTAGCCGACTCGGTGGTGTGGTACGTTAAGCGCTAATCAGATTAATTAATGGATTTTAGGTATGGTTTATGGCATTAGGAGTTAATTGCGTTATATTTTTTATTTGTTTCTTAAAATAAATTAAAGATAATTTTATCTCGAAAAAAAGGGTTAAAATAGTACAAGGTGCCGGGTTAAGGGGCATAGCTTGGTTGATTAGTTAGTTAGCTCCATATGTATATTTCTAGAAGCTTTTTCGTCGGGCGCAACCCCGAAACCTGTTTATTATCGTTTATCGTGTACTTATACACTTATCTTTAATCTGGTTCAATCCGAACCCAAAATACAGTATTTTCGTTTTGCCTTCATTACCGCTGCACTCGGTCTTTTTATCGTAACCCGCCTATCAAAGATGCTCTGATTGGAACTGAGTCTCCCCGTCCCAATTTACTACAGATCTAAAAAACCTAAGCCTGAAGCCCGTCCCGGATAACCTATGCATTATAACTAACGGCTGGTTAACGTTGTTCTTTTATATAAACGATATATCTATAATATACAGAACTCGAAATATAGCACGTATAAAGGAACTTTTTATGAAGCTAACATAACGTTTCTACATTATCGACCTCGGAAAACTGTAATAATTTCTTAAAATGCGTATCCTACGTAATCCCAAATCTAAAAAGCTGTAACTAATGCAAAACACCTATTAAAAAAATATATTCCCGTTTCGAACTTTCGAAACTTAAAAAACGTCACTTTAAAATCCTTAGGTAAAAAAACCTTAAAGGAATACGAAAACGAAACGCCTGCAGCGTCGAAAAAGCTCTATCTCGAAAAAGTCGGCAGTTTGTTATATGAAGCTATCACCACTCGCCCAAATATCGCTAAAACTACTTCCCATCTATCACGATATGACGGAAACCCAAGCCCCATACACCTTAATACCGTTAATAAGGCTCTACTTTATAGATATCATACCCGCTACCTCGCTATACAATATGATAAAAACGAAAAACCTAACGTACGATCGTTGCTTTGCTCGAATAACGGATTATTTGCGGATAATCCTAATCGCAAAAGCTTCTAAAGCTTCATTTTATCACTTTTCGGAAAACATATCGTCTAAAAAACGAACAAACAAGATACAGTCACCACCTCGAACACGGAAGCAAAACTGTTAACTCTCTTGCAAACCGTCAAAAAATCCTTCTTTATATAAAAGCTCTTCAAGGATATAAGCCTACAGCTAAATAAAAAAGGTCGTTATCTAGGTAGATAACAAACAAACTATACAGCTAGTAACAAAAGAAGCTATACGCCTAATTACGAAGCTAAGGCACGTCGATATTCACAACTATTAACTCTGCAAAACCTTTACCACGAAAAAGATCAAAATCGAATAGACGTCCACTAACGAAGTAATTACGGATAACTTCACTAAGCCACTTGGGTTGCAAAAGCATCAGAAATTCGTTCGGTTACTAAACCTTTAAAACGTTACTTCAAAACTAAAGGAAGCTTAAAGGAATTTTGCTACAGCAAAAGCTATTACCCCTTATTTCCTCTATTATTTCCTTTTACCGTCTTTCCTTTTTAATATTTAAGGTTGTAAAAGCTTTATCTATTAGTTTCTAACAGCTTGGGGAGTATGTTAGACCCTACTAAGGTATAAGTTAGTTATATGAAAAAGTGGCTTAACTAGTTTTTTGTGAGAACACAGCCCCGATGGGTCTGCGGCTAATAACCAACCAGCCACCGACCCACATACTAATACAAATAACCATCTGGCAGCACTAGAAAACGCCAGATGGAAGTAACCTAATACACTTACTTCTTGGAATTTACTTTGCGACTGGTTGGCAATCACCTTACTTAGCATACAGCTATCCCTTATCTTACAATTCTTCCATTTCTACTATGGAAAGTAACGCGAAAGCCATTAAAAGCAAAATACGCAGATTACAAGATGAACTTAATTCGCCTGCAGGAAAAAATATAAATCTGAATCCGATCGACGAACGATCGGCTAAGATATAAATGCATACAGAAAAACCTGCCATAAAGCCCTAGCAGGAAGAACATTACGTCCCCTAAAAGTACGAATCACCTCGTATACGCAGCCGAAGCGTATCCCGACAACTGTCAGTCGAACGGTCGGATAACGGACGTAGTACGATAATAACGCCCTAGGGCTTAGAATAAGGGAAATTTAGACACCTTAGTAATAAATAGAATTTGGAAATTATCCGCCAGTAGAATAAGCAGTATTCGGAACTTTTCCGGCAGATGGCCGAGCAACAGGCGATTGTACAGGCCGAAAAGATAAAGCTTTATAAGTTATTTACTACGTCGACACAGAAGCTTAAGGGCGATAAGCGGGTACTACATTATAACTGCCCGAAGCTTACCGAGCGTACGTCGATTAGAGAGAAAGAAGACTGGATGAAAGCCGTGACCGAGGCATACGCCAAGCGGCCAGGACGAAGTGTGACCATATATATCCAGTGGACCATGGGCTATATGGACGCCCTTATTGCGAGCGCTTGGCGATCGTACCGCATTACGTTTAATTATTTCGATTATGAAAAAAAACTGAAGATGGAGGACTTATGGACCTTTATTAGGAAGAGTTTGTTACGTCCAACTAATGTGGAGAAAGGATATGCCAAGAGGATTGTGGAGATGGCTCCAAAAGCCTTGGATGCAACGGATAAATCTCGGCTAAAAACCTTATGTGCCTGGTTATGCTTGGATTTGATGGATATGGAATACATCCATCTATAACCACTATAAAAAGATG
Organism: Monosporascus sp. mg162; assembly: GCA_004155945.1. Lineage (NCBI taxonomy): Eukaryota > Fungi > Ascomycota > Sordariomycetes > Xylariales > Monosporascus > Monosporascus sp. mg162. Next base: position 81,918 of record QJNY01000240.1, read on the forward strand.
TGCTTGGATTTGTTGGATGTGGAATATATTGTTACGATCCACTTGGCAAATCGTATTGGAAGAGACTCCCACAGTAAGTGGATCCTTGTCAGATTACGTGATTACGTAATCTATCTGATCTAACAGATTAACCAGATCAAAGGATTTAAATGATCTGGTAAAGCTAAGAGATTACAAGCATACTTACTTAGTATTAGAGGAATATATAATGGACGGTACTTTTATATAAATAACACTTACTTAGTTTTGCTTTTTAGCTATTAATCTAAGTTTTTAATTAAAGGTACCGTTTTCTAATTAAAGGAAAAGTCCGTAAACCTTTTTAACGAACAAACTATTAAATTATTTTTCGCATTATTGTTACTTGTAAATTAAGATCCCATTTCGGATATTGCTTATACCTCCAGGTGGATATATAACAGGTTCGTTACATTTTGATAGTTTTTTAATTAATAGCCGACGAATAATTTAAGGCCTAGTTAGGCGTAAGCTTTTTTGAACGTAATAAAAACGATACTACAGGACGACGTTCAGAAAATAAACAGCATATTCGATTATCGTTACTAGTTAATAAGGGATCAATAATTAAATTAAACGATTTACTACCTATTAAAGAAATCTTTTCCTTAATCGACAATATGGCATTATCCTTTACCCGATTTTAAGGAGGACCTTTTTCCTTTTAGCCCTTATAATAGCTTACCCCGGCAAAAGATACTATAAAAGTTTATGGGTTTGATGCAAAGGAAAAAAAGGAAGAACGGCTTACTAGAAAACAGAAGGGCAAAAAAAGAAAACCTACTATTGACGAAAAATTAAATATCCTTACGAAAGAAATTAGGACCTTAAAAGATGAAAATGCTAAACTTATCCGATAACAAAAATCCTTAATTTTGCCTTTGTTTGGTGCAAATAAGATACGCGAAAGTATTATCCCCCTTTCTAGTTATTATGGAATGCCGGAAGTTAAAGGTTATAAGTTAACCCTTTCAAAGCCTTATAATGGAACCACAGACGTAAAAGGATTTTTAATCCAGGTTAAACTTTATCTTAAATTTTACGAAAATTCCCTGACGGAAAATTATCAAAAGGTGATAGCTATTTTTCAGCTGTTTGCTGGAAAAGTTCTTTTATGGTTTAAACCTATTATGAACGATTACCTTGTGAATTACCTTAACCAATTTTCCGACCTAATTAATTATGTTTTCGGCAATTATGAACACTTTAAGGAAAGGATGCGAACTTTTTTTGGAAATTCCGATAAAAAATAATATGCGGTCGAACAGTTGCATCTTTTTTAGCAAATTAAGTTAACAGTTAAATATGCGACTAAGTTTAATCGCTTTGCATCGATTTTTAATCTCCCAAAAAGCGTATTGTTTTATCTCTTTTATAACGGCCTAAAATTGCAGGTTAAAGACGAGATATACAAAGTACCTAAAATTGGCCCCTTCCAAGATTATATTAACAAGACCATTATTACCGATCGACGTACCTTCGAAAAGTACTTAGAAAAAAAAAGATCCGATAAAAAGAAAAATAACTAAAGCTTAAGCAGCAAATCCCAAAAGGACAAAACCAAAGGCAGATTCCAGAAAAAAGCAAGCATTGCTTTAAAAAAGCCTAAAAAAAACAAGTTAAATATTAAATGTTTTAACTGTAGCAAAAAAGGTTATTATAAAAGCAAATATCGCTTTCCAGCAAAAAGGAACTCCAGGAAGAGAAAAATTCCTTAACCCCAGAAAAAGGTTAAAATGACCAAATAAAAATTAAATAGCGAAAGTAAAAAAAAAAAAAAAAATCGGTTCCATTTTCTCCTAGCAAGTATTTACTATTGCAACTATACATTACAAATAAAGTAGCGACCTAAAGTACGAACGTTATTTAACTTGTTAAAACCGAACGATTAAAGCTTGCAGATATTATCCCGGACAAAAAACTTCCAGAATAGTTATAAAGCTAGGATACATTTGTTATTTGGATAAGCAACGGTACAGAATGCACGATGAATATGGCCAGTTGCGCCCTAATACTGTAATATACGATTTAACATCCCCAGAACCTAGTAAGGCCCCCGAAATTAAGGAATTAACCGGTTTCAATATTACAAGTTCGAAACTAAACCACGACCTGCTTCATTTTTCCGCGTGCCATAATAACGATTATTTAACCCATTTCCGCGCCAAAGAAAATAACGACTATTAGCCCGGATAGGACGAAAAAACGCCTATTAAACCTAATAATAAATATAAATGCATTAAAACACCCAGATGGCCGGAATACCCCCGATCTTATTACCTTTACCCCGAATCGGCTTAAAGCTAAAAGGCTATTGCATAAGGATACTTATGCTATATACCTACATTATGTATAATGCATAAGATCTTGGACGTAAAAATTAGTTTTTCGGAAATTTTACCTTTAAAATCAAAGCCCCTTTAAATATCGAAAGTAAAAACTTTAAGATTAATTTGCCAAATTGGTAAAAGAAAATGGTTTACTTGCATAAACGATAAATGTTCCAAATATGCGGTTAAAAAAGCCCGAAAATGGAAACGCCTTTTAACCAACAAAACCAATAAATTAAAAAACTACGTAGGCCCTCAAAATTAAGATATCGAAAAGCCCTAATCTATAAGACCTTATATAAAGCAAAAACTGAATAACGTAATCAAATTAAAATTCCTTTTTAATACGGAAATAAAATATTTAAAACCATAATCGACTTAAAAACGAAAAAAAACTTTATTTCACTATCAATTATAAAAAAGTATCGGATTTCTTAAAGATATAAACTGAAATTATATAAACTACTTACAGTTAACGGAAATTTGTCCAAGTACGAAAACGGACGAATCCTTAAAGAAATAAAAAAACTTCCAGTATAAATACAAAAATATTTAAAAAAAAAGTTATTCTGGACGTCGCTGACATCTCAGGATACGATATTATCCTTAGAATGCCGTAGTTTCGTTCTAGCAACCCCTACATCAACTGGAAAACTTAAAAGCTTTCTTAGAATTAATTAAAAAATCCCCCAAAAAAGGAGTTCCGAGAAATCTGCTATTTGATCAAAAAAGCTAGGATTGTAGACCTAATAGCTAAAATGCCCCTTAAATATTAAAGGTTTAAGAAACTGTTCAAAAAACGAATACGGAAGGAATTACCCGAATATAACCAATAGGATTATCGGATTTCTATTAAAAAAGAATATTACCCGAAACTTTATTAAATTTACTATATAAACCCGGAAAAAGCGAAGGCCTTATAAAAAAGTTTACAGAAAAACCTTAAACGCAAGTACATTTAAAAATTTAAATCTTTCGTTAAATATCCCGTTATAATGGTACTTAAAATAAAGGATAGCAAAATTCGAATCGACAAGGACGGAAATTTTATATATCGAAAAGTCCATAACTATCGACAGTTAAATAATATTACTATTAAAAATAAATACCCCCTTACTTTTATAAACATCATAAAGGAAAACATTAATAAAGTTAAATAATTTACCGCATTAAACTTATTAAACGGTTATTATTTAATCCGAATAACCAAAAATAAAAAATAAAAAACCGCCTTTAAAATAATTTACGGATTTTACGAATATAAGGTAATACCTTAAGGACTTATTAATACCCCCGCCAGTTTCCAATATATATTAATAATTATTTTACGGAAGTTCCTTAATAAATTTATATTTATTTACTTTAAAACCTTAAAAAAATATAAGAAATATGTCGCCTAAATACTGGAAATATTCGAAAAAGCGAACCTGTTAATTAATGCCAAAAGAAACGTATAACATACTTAAAAGCTAAATTTTTTAAGCTTTATTATTATTCCAAAACAAATTTAAATTTAGGACTTTAAAATAAAAGTAATTAAAAATTGGCCGATTTCCGATAAAGCAACCGTTACCGACGTCCAGCAATTTTTAAAATTTACGGGCTACGTACGTAACTTAATTAAAGATTTCGGAAAAATCGCCAAACCCTTAACGAACTTTACTACCAAAAAATATACTAGAAAAAAATTCGAATTTTTAAAACAAACTAAAAAAATAATACAAATATTTAAAAACCAAATTACTAACGCTCTTATTATAAAACTACTTAACCATAACAAAAAAAAACGATTAAAAATTAACGTATTAAATAAAACCTTAAAAATAATCCTAAAATAACAAAATAATAACAGAAAATAATATCCAGTAACTTATTATTCCAAAGCCTTAAAATATACAAAATTACGATACCTTATTTACGACAAAAAGTTGTTAGTAATTATTATAATACTTAAAAAATAAAAACCTTATTTAAATAAAACTAAAAAATTTTTCAAAATTTATTTTAACTAGAAAAATTTTACTTACTTTATAACGACTTAAGATTTTAACAAATAATACGAAAATTAAATAATTTTCTTATTTAAATTTAATTTCAAAATTTACTATATTAAAAACAAAAAAAAATATTTAAGCAGATATCTTAAGCCGAAAAAGAAATTACGATATTAAAATCTCCAAACGACGTATATAAATATTACAATTTACAAAGGAAAATATTTTACAATTATGTAAAATATTAAAAAAATTTACTTCCGAACTTTTAACTTAATTTAAAAGTTTTTACAATTTTAATAAATAAAAAAAAGTCGAATAATTAAAAGAATAATTTAAGAATTAATTATTATACTACGGAAAGGTTTACGTTTTACGGAAATAATAAAAACAATTTATTAAAAAATTTTACGAAAACTTATTACATAAATATTAAGGAATTTTTAAAATAATTAAACGATTCCAAAAAAAGTACGACTTTTTAAAATTTAAAAAAACCGTTAAATAAATAATTAAAAATTACAACATTTATAATAAAGTTAAAATAATTTGCTATAAACTATACAAATTACTGCAACCTACAAAAATTCTAAATAAAACATAAAACATTATAACTTAAGATTTTATTACGGGCTTACCCTTATCCAAAAATCCCGTTACCGGAATCTAATACGACGAAATATGGGTAATCGTCGACAGACTTATTAAATATAAATATTTCTTACCTTTTAAAGGAAATACGATAATAAAGCAGTTAACTTATACGTTCGTAAAATATTATCTCGACAAACATAAAATTTCAAAAAGGATTATTTTAAATAAAAATAAATTATTCATTTTTAAATTTAATACCAGCTTTTTTGAATAAATTAATACTAAATTTAATTTTTTTATAACGTATTACTTTTAAACCGATAAATAAATAAAACGGTTAAACTAAACCTTAAAGCAATACCTAAAAAGTTATATTAATTACTAGCAAAATAATTAAGTAAAATTACTTCTATTAATACAAATAATTTATAATATATCCATTAACGAAAACATAAGCATTTTTCCTTATACGGCCGTATATAAACGTAATACAGAAACTTAACGACCAAAATAACCATTCGGAAAAGCTCCGAAAATCACCTTAATAACCCCTAAAACAAAAATAATAACATCCGAAATCAAAACCATCTAAACTCGCCTTAAAACTAAGTTGCAATTTCTCTAATAACGAATAACTTAATATTATAATAATAAAAAAATTAAAAAATTAATTTTATTAAAAAAAAACAAAGTTTACCTACTACGCCAAAAACAAAACGCAACCTTAAACATTTTACAAATTAAAACTAAAAAATCCAATAACAAATTTAAATTCAAGAAATTCGGTTTATTTAAGATTAACGAAATCATTTCCAAAACCAATTATCGACTATCATTACCTAAGATAATAAAAATACATCCTATTTTCCATATTTCCCTATTAAAACCGGCACCCAATAACGCCCCGCTAAAAACGCGTTTAAAAATCGAAGAAAACACCGACGAATACAAAGTCGAAAAAATACTGGACTTAAAAATGGTTAACGACAAAATCCAGTACTTAGTTAAGTAAAAGAACTACCTACCTAAAGATAATACGTAAAAACCCCTTAAGCACCTAACGAATACAAAGGACCTAATTGGAATATTTTACCGACAAAATCCTAACCGACCGTTTCCAACGTAACCAAGGTCGCAGGCGATAACGGCCCGACCCCCAGATTTAAACCTTCGGCGCTTTAATCGAAAAAAACAAACGCCTTTATGTTGGCGTTAATTTCCGAAATAAGCCGCGCTTGCTTTTTCTTTATGCGCTGCTACTTTTCTTCCATTCTTTCTTTTTTTTCCAATTAATCCAGTTTGTAACTTTCTTTTAATATTTCGAATACCTTTTTCCTGAAGATATTTTCTTAACGACGTAACCGCTGCAACTTATTTATTCTTTTTAATATCTTTTCTTAAAATTTCCGTTATAACTTTACGAATTTATCTTCGGTAATACGACGTTTTTTTTAAAAACGGTTACGTTTCGACCCGATATTTTCCAAGGAAAATATAACAATAACGTTTCCGTCGCAATAACGCTAACGACGAATGCAATAGTAACAGTTTAACGAACCTTTTATTATATAACATTATTCTTTTCCAAATAATAAATAACTAAAACAAAGCAAAACCTTAAAACCGTAAATACGGATAAATTCCGAGCGGTTATCGCGAAATTAACGCTAGTTCGTACGTACCTTACGTACTTATTTTTTTACATAACCTGCTATAATAAGCTGGCAATTAAAAGGAACGGTTTTAATTAAAAATAAGGAAATACTTACTTTTTTATCTTTAGAACCAAAATCCTAAAAAAAGGAAAATAATGTTACGATCTACTTGGCAAATCGTATTGGAAAAGATTCTTACAGTAAGTAAATTTTTGTTAAATTACGTAATTACGTAATTTATTTAATTTAACAAATTAACTAAATCAAAAGATTTAAGTAATTTAATAAAACTAAAAGATTATAAGCATACTTACTTAGTATTAAAGGAATATATAATGAACGGTATTTTTATGTAAATAGTACTTACTTAATTTCGCTTTTTAGCTATTAATTTAAGTTTTTAGTTAAAGGTACCGTTCTCTAATTAAAGGAAAAGTCCGCAAACCTTTTTAACGAACAAATTACTAAATCATTTTTCGCACTATTGTTACCTGCAAATCAAGACCCTATTTCGGATACTGCTTATACCTCCAGGTGGATGTATAACAGGTTCGTTACATATATTTAAATATATCTATTATAACTGCAGAATCGGAAAGATGTGTATATATTAATAATTTCTTATGTAAATAATATCCAGATAAATTTACTTTTTAGCTATTAATTTAAATGTTCAATTAAGAGCAACGTTTTTCGATTAAAGAAAAAATTCGTAAATTTCTTTAACGAATAAATTGCTAAATCATTTTTTGCCTTATTGTTACCTACAAATTAACAACCTTTTTCGGATACTGCTTATACCTCCAAGTGGTCGTATAACAGATTCGTTACATTTTAATAGCTCCTTAATTAATAGCCGACGAATAGTTTAAGGCCCAGTTAGGTACAAGTTTTCCTAAACCCAGTAAAAACGATATTACAAAACGGCATTCAAAAAATAAACGACATATCCGATTCCCATCATTAGTCAGTAAGAGATCGATATCTGGATTAAAATATCCTACCTTTTATTAAAAAAGTTTTTTCTTTAATCGACAACATAACCCCTCTTATTACTCGGTCTTAAGGAGGATTCTTTTTTTTTTTCTTAGCAACAACTCTTTCCAGCTCCCAAAGAAACTATTAAAGTCCAGGAAAACGAACCGGAAAAGGAAAAAAAGGAATTCGATAACCCGAAAGGCAAAGAAAAAGAACTTATGATTAACAACAAGCTGCACATTTTAATAACTAAATTTTAAGCAGTAAAAAAGGAAAATGCTAAACTTGCTCGACAGCAAAAATCTTCGACATTGCCTTTATTTACCGCGAATTAATCCCGCGAAAACACTATTTTACCTTTTATTTATTATAAGATACCAAAGATTAAAGGCTATAAGCTAACCCCCCCAAAATCTTATAACGGTATGTAACGAACCTGTCATACATCTACCTGGAGGTATGAGCAATATCCGAAATGGGATCTTGATTTGCAGGTAACAATAGTGCGAGAAATGATTTAGTAATCTGTTCGTTAAAGAGGTTTGCGGACTTTTTCCTTAATCGGAAAACGGTGCCTTTAATTAAAGGCTTAGATTGATAGCTAAAAAGCGAAATTAAGTAAGTACTATTTATATAAAAGTTTTGACCATTATATATCCCTTTAATATTAAATAAATATATTTATAATTTTTTAAATTTACTAAATTACTTAAATCTTTTGATTTAGATAATTTGTTAAATTAAACAAATTACGTAGTTACGTAATTTGGTAAGGTTCCATTTACTGTAAGAATTTCCTTTAATACGAACCGTAAAGTGGATCGTAATATTATTTTCCTTTTTTTAAGATTTTTGTCCCAAAGATAAAAATGTAAGTATTTTCTTATTTTTAATTAAAACCGTTTTTCTTAACTGTTAGCTTACTATAGCGGGTCGTATAAAAAAACAAACGCATAAAGTACGTACGAACTAACGTTAATCCCGCGATAACCGTTCGGACTTTATCCGTACCTACGGTTTTAAGGTTTTACCTTATTTTAGTTATTTATTATTTAAAAAGGAATAATGTTATATAATAAAAGGTTCGTTAAATTGCTATTATTATATTTATCGTTAGCGTTATTATAACGGAAACGTTATCGTTATATCTTTTTTGGAAAATATCGGGTTGGAACGTAACCGTCTTTAGGAAAAGCGTCGTACTGCCGAGGATAAATTCGTAAAATTATAACGGAAATTTCAAAAAGAAATGTCGAAAAGGATAAACAAGTTGTAACGGTTGCGCCGTTAAAAAGATATTTTAAGGAAAAAAGCACTTAAAATATTAAAAAAAAACTATAAACTGGATTAATTAGAAGAAAAAAAAAGGATGGAAGAAAAGTAATAACGCATAAAAGAAAAGCAAACGCAACTTACTTCGGAAATTAATATTAACATAAAAGCGTTTACTTCCTTTAATTAAAACGCCGAAGGTTTAAATCTGGGAATTGGACCGTTGTCGCCTGCGACCTTGGCTGCATTAAAGACGGTCGGTTAGGATTTTGGCGGCGAAACATTTTAAGTAAATCTTTCGTATTCGTTAAGTACTTAAAAAGTTTTTAAATGTTATTTTTAAGTGGATAATTCTTTTACTTAATTAAGTACTGGATTTTGTCGCTAACTACTTTTAAATTTAATATTTTTTCGATTTCGTATTCGTCGGTATTTTCCTCGATTTCCAGGTTTATTTTTAACGAGGCGTTATTAGGTATTAGTTTTAGTAAGGAAATATAAAAAATAGGATATATTTTTATTATTTTAGGTAATGATAGTCGATAGTTAATCTTAAAAATAATTCCGTTAACTTTAAATAATCCGAATTTTTTAAAATTAAACTTATTATTAAATCTTTTGGTTTTAATTTGTAAAATATTTAAAGTTACGTTTTGTTTTTATCGTAATAGGTAAATTTTATTTCCTTTTAATAAAATTAGTTCTTTAATTTTTTTTATTATAATATTAAGTTATCCGTTATTAAAAAAATTACAGTTTAATTTTAAAGCGGGCTTAAATAATTTTAATCTTTATTACTATCGTTTTTATTTTAAGTATTACTAAAATAATTTTCGGAACTTTACCGAATAATTACTTTAATTGTTAAATTTCTACATTTTGTCCATATACGGCTATATAAGGTAAAATATTTATGTCCTCGTTAACGGATATATTATAAATTACTTATATTAATAAAAGTAATTTTACTTAATTATTTTGCTAATAATTAACATAATTTTTTAAATATTATTTTAAGGTTTAATTTAATCGTTTTATTTGTCCGTCGGTTTAAGGATAATACGTTATAAAAACTTTAAGTTTAACGTTAATTTATTTAAAAAAGTTAATACCAAATTTAGAAATAAATAATTTATTTTTATTTAAAATAATTTTTTTTGGAATTTTATATTTATTAAGGTAATTTTTTATAAACGTATAAGTTAATTATTTTGTTATCGTATTTTCTTTAAAGGGTAAAAAGTACCTATATTTAATAAGTCTGTCGACGATTACCCATATTCCGTCGTACCGGATTCCGGTAACGGGGTTTTTGGATAAAGGTGAACCGATAATAAAATCCTAAATTATGGTATTTTATGTTTTATTTGGAATTTCGGTAAGTTGTAATAATCCGTATAATTTATAACGAACTGTTTTAATTTTGTTGCAAATGTTGCATTTTTTAATTATCTATTTAACGGTTTTTTTAAATTTTAAAAAATCGTACTTTTCCTGGAATTACTTAATCGTTTTAAAAAAATTTTAATATTTATGTAACGGATTTTCGTAAAATTTTTTAATAAATTATTTTTATTATTCCCGTAATATATAAACCTTTTTATAATACAGTAATTAATTTTTAAATCGTCTTTTTAATTATTTAACTTTTTTCTATTTATTAGAATTATAAAAACTTTTAAACTGGGTTAAAAGTTCGGGTGTAAATTTTTTTAATATTTATATAACCGTAAAGTACTTTTTTTTGTAAGTTATAGTATTTATATACGTCGTTTGGAAACTTTAATATTATAATTTCCTTTTTTATTTAAGATATTTACTTAAATGTTTTTTTTGCTTTTAATATAATAAATCTTAAAATTAAACTTAAATAAAAAAATTATTTAATTTTTATATCGTTTATTAAAATTTTAAGTTGTTATAAAATAGGTAAAATTTTTATGATTAAAATAAATGTTAAAAGGTTTTCCGGTTTTACTAAAGTAAAGTTTTTATTTTTTAAGCGTTATAATAATCGCTAATAACTTTTTATCGTAAATGGGGTATCGTAATTCTGCATTTTTTAGGGCTTTAGAATAATAAGTAATTAAATATTATTTTCCGTTATTTTCCTGTTGCTTTAAAATTATTTTTAAGGTTTTATTTAATGCGTTAATTTTTAATCGTTTCTTTTTGTTATAATTAAGTAGTTTTATAATAAGGGCGTTAATAATTTGGTTTTTAAATGTTTATATTGCTTTCTTAGTTTGTTTTAAGAATTCGAATTTTTTTTTAGTATACTTTTTGATAATAAAGTTCGTTAAGGGTTTAGCGATTTTTCCGAAATCTTTAATTAAGTTACGTACATAGCCCGTAAATCTTAAAAATTGCCGGACGTCGGTAACGGTTATTTTGTCGGAAATCGGCCAATTTTTGATTACCTTTATTTTAAAGTTTTAAATTTGAATTTGTCTTAGGGTAATAATAAAGCCTAAAAAGTTTAGCTTTTAAGTATATTATACGCTTCTTTCGGCGTTAATTAATAGGTTTGCTTTTTCGAATATTTTTAATATTTAGGCGATATGTTTTTTATGTTTTTTTAAAGTTTTAAAATAAATAAAAATGTCGTTTAAATAAACGAATATAAACTTATCGAAAAACTTCCGTAAGATAATTATTAATATGTATTAAAAATTAACGGGAGTATTAGTAAGTTTTTAAGGTATTACTTTATATTTATAAAGCTTATAAATCGTTTTAAAGGCGGTTTTCTATTTTTCGCTTTTAGTTATTCGGATTAAATAATAACCGTCCGGTAAATCCAACGTTATAAATTATTTAGCTTTGTTAATGTTTTTTTATGGTATTTATAAAGGTAAAAGGGTATTTATTTTTAATAGTAATATCGTTTAATTGTCGGTAGTTATAAATTTTTCGATATATAGGATTTTTATTTTTATCGATTCGGATTTTTTTATCTTTTATTTTTGGTACTATTATAACGGGATATCTTGCGGGAAATTTAGATTCTTAAATATACTTACGTTTAAGGTTTCGTTATAAGCTTTTTTACAAAACTTTAACTTTTTTAGGGTTTATGTAATAAATCTGGTAAAGTTTTGGATAGTATTCTTTTTTAATAGGAATTTTGTAATTCTATTAATTATGGTCGGGTAACTTTTTTTATGTTCGTTTTTTGAATAACTTTTTGAACCTTCGGTATTTAGGGGGTATTTTAATAGTTAGATCCATTATTTTGGCTTTTCGGATTATATAATATATTTTTTGGAATTCCTTTTTTGAAAAAATTACAAGATGGTTTTAAAAAAGTTTTTAAGTTTTCTAGTTAATGTAAAAGTTGTTAGAACGGAATTACGGCATTTTAAGGATAATGTCGTATTTTAAAATATCGGCTATATTTAGCTTAATTTTTTTTTTAAGTATTCCTAAATTTATATTAAAAGTTTTTCCGTTTCTTTAAAAATTCGTTTATTTTTATATTTAAACAAGTTTCCGTCGACTGTAAATAATTTGTACGACTTTAATTTATATTTCCAAGGGATCCGATATTTTTCTGCAATTAATAATAAAATGAAATTTCTTTTTGCTTTTAAATCGATTATAGCTTTAAATATTTTGTTCCCGTATTAGAAAAGAATTTTAATTTAGTTACGTTATCCAGTTTTTGCTTTATATAAGGTCTTATAAGTTAGGGCTTTTCGATGCCTTAATTTCGAAAGCTTGCGTAATTTTTTAACTTGTTAGTTTTGTTAGTTAAAAGGCGTTTTTATTCGCGGGCTTTTTTAATTGCGTATTTGGGGTATTTATTATTTATGTAAGTGAATTATTTTCTTTTGCCGATCCGGCAAACTGATCTTGAAATCTTCACTTTCGATATTTAAAGGGGTTTTGGTTTTGGGGGTAAGATCTTTGAAGGGCTAACTTCCATGTTTAAGATCTTATGCATTATGTACAGTGTGGGGGCGTAACATAAATATCCCTGGTTAATGGCCTTTCGACTTTGGGCCGATTCGGGGTGTAGGTAATAAGATCGGGGGTATTCCGGCTATCTGGGTGTTTTAATGCATCTGCATTTATTATCAGGCTCGGTAGGCGTTTTTTTATCCCATCCGGGCCAATAGTCGTTATCTTTTTTGGCGCGGAAGTGGGTCCGATAGCTGTTATTATAACATGTGGAGAAATGAAGCAGATCGTGGTTGGGCTTTGAGGATGTTAAATCGTATATTACAGTGTTGGGGCGCAACTGGCCATGTTTATCGTGCATTCTGTACCGCTGTTTATCCAAATAACAAGTGCATCCTAACCTTATAGCTATCCTGGAGGTTTTTTGTCCGGGATGATATCTGCAGGCTTTGATCGTTCGGTTCTGACAAATCTGGCAACGCTCGTACTTTGGGTCGCCGTTCTGTTCGTAGTGTATAGTTGCAATGGTAAATTCTCGCTGGGAGGAAGTGGAACTAATTTCCTTTTCTTTTTTATTTTCGCTGTTTGATTTTTGTTTGGTTATTTTAACCTTTTTTTGGGGTTAAGGAATCCTTTTTTTCCTGGAATCCTTTTTTATTAGGGAGCGATATTCGCTTTTGTAATGGCCTTTCTTGTTATAATTAAAACATTTAACATTTAACTTATTTTTTTTAGGCTTTTTTAAAGCAGTGCTTGTTTTTTTTTAAGATCTGCCCAGAATTTTGTTTCTTTGGGATTTATTACTTAAACTTTGGTTATTTTTTTTGTCGGATCTTTTTTTCTTTAAATACCTTTTAAAGGTACGTCGATCGGCAATAATGGTTTTGTTAATATAATTTTGGAAAGGGTTAATTTTAGGCATTTTGTATATTTTATCCTTAACTTGCGATTTTAGGCCGTTATAAAAGGGATAAAATAATGCGCTTTTTGGAAGATTGGAAATTAATGCAAAACGATTAAATTTAGTCGCATATTCGGTTGCTAACTTAATTTGTTAAAGGAAATGTAACTGTTCGACCGTATGTTATTTTTTGTCGGAGTTTTTAAATAAAGCTTGCATTTTTTTTCGAAATGTTTATAGTTGCCGAAAACATAATTGGTTAAGTCGGAAAATTAGTTAAGGTAATTTATAAGGTAATCGTTTATAATAGGTTCAAATTATAAAAGAACTTTTCCAGCGAGCAGCTGAAAAATAACCATTACCTTTTGATAATTTTCCGTTAGAAAATTTTCGTAGAATTTGAGATAAAGTTTGGCCTGGACCAGGAATCCTTTTACGTCTGTAGTTCCATTATAGGGCTTTAAAGGGGTTAGCTTGTAACCTTTAACTTCCGGCATTTTATAATAACTAAAAGGGAAAACTGTACTTTCGCGAATTTTGTTTGCACCAAATAGGAGCAAGGTTAAGGACTTTTGTTATCGGGTAAGTTTAGTATTATCGTCTTTTAAGGTCCTGACTTCTTTTGTAAGGACGTTTAGTTTTTTATTAATAGTGGGTTTTCTTTCTTTGCTTTTTTGTTTTACCGGTTGGTTTTTTTCCTTTTCCTTCGCCTTAAATCCATAAACTTTTATGGTATTTTTTGTTAAAGCGGGTTGTTGCAAAGGTTAAAAGGAAAGTCCTCTTTAAGATCGGGTGGAAAAAGGTACTATGTTATCGATTAAGGAGAAAATTTCTTTAATAAGTAATAAATCGTTTAATCTAGTTATTAATCCTTTACTAACTAATAACGGTAATTAAATATGCTATCTGTTTTTTAAACGTCGTCTTGTAATATCGTCTTTACTGCGTTTAGGAAAGCTTATGCTTAACTAGGCCTTAAAACATTCGTCGACTATTAATTAAGGAATTATCAAAATATAACGAACCTGTTATACATCCACCTACAGGTATAAGCAGTATCCGAAATAGGGTCTTGATTTGCAGGTAACAATAATACGAAAAATAATTCAATAGTTTGTTCGTTAAAAAGGTTTGCGAACTTTTCCCTTAATCGGAAAACGGTACTTTTAATTAAAGGCTTAAATTAATAGCTAAAGAGCGAAATTAAGTAGGTGCTATTTATATAAAAGTTCTAACCATTATATATCCCTTTAACATTGAATAAATGTATCTGTAATCTTTTGGATTTACAAGATCACCTAGATTCTTTGATTTGGATAATCTGTTAAATCAGACAGATCACGCAGTTACGTAATCTGGCAAGGTTCCACTTACTGTGGGAGTCTCCTCCAATACGAACCGCAAAGTGGATCGTAACACGGTACTACAAATATGGAAAAATTCTTAAAAAAGGACTATTAAAAAGTATTAGCCATTTCCCAGCTGCTTACAGGAAAGGTTTTTTAATAATTCCAGCTAATTATAAAAAATTATTTCGAAAATTACCTTAACGAATTATCCGACCTTACCAATTTTATCTTTAATAATTACGAATACTTAAAGAAACGAATATAAACCTTATTTGGAAACCTAAATAAACAGCAAAATGCCGTTAAAAAGCTGTACCTTTTCCAGCAAACAAAATTAACGGCTAAATATATAACGGAATTTAATCGCTTTACAACAACCTTCCACTTACCGAAAAGTGCCTTATTTTACCTTTATTAGATAGCCTAAAGTTATAAGTTAAAAACAAAATATATGAAGTACCCAAAATAAAGCCATTCCAGAATTATACTAATAAGGCTATTATTACTAACAAACGTATCTTTAACAGGTACCTAGAAAAAAAAAGTTTAATAAAAAAAATTATCGAAATTTTAATAACAAGTCTTAAGAGAGCAAAAGCAAGAACAAAACTTAAAATAAAACGAATACCACTTTAAAAAAACCTAAAAAGGATAAGTTAAATATTAAATGCTTTAACTGTAACAAGAAAAGCCATTACAAAAACGAATATCGTTCCTTAACCAAAAGAAATTCCAGGGAAAAAGGGATTCCTTAAAAAAAGGCCTGAACGGCCGAATAAAAAACAAACAGTAAAAACGAAAAAGAAAAGGAAATTAATTCCACCTTTTTCCAACAGGAATATACCATTGCGACGACTTACTATGAACCAAACGGCGACCCAGAATACGAGCGTTACCCGATTTGCCAAAATCAAACAGCCAAAGCCTGCAAGTATTATCCCGGACAACCAGCCTTCAGGGTAACTATAAAGCTAAGATACAAATGTTATTTAGATATGCAAAAGTGCGAAATACATTACGGATATGGCGAAATACGCTCCGACAACCATGGGCAAAAAACCCTTAAATCCAGCGAACTTCCAGAACGGGCGATATACCTCAAAACCGAAATCTCTAAACAGGACTTTGTTAATAAGCACGAACTTCTCTATTTCTCGGCCTACAACGATAACGATTATTCAATTTACTTTCGAGCAAAGGAAGATAACGATTATTAATCCGATTGGAACGAAAAAACCCTTACAAAGCCTGATAACGACTATAAATGGATCGAAATTCCCCGATAGCCCAAATACCTTCGATCTTATTATTTGCACCCCGATTCGGATTAAAGCCGAAAAGTTATTGCTTAAAGTTGCTTATGCTATATCATTATACTATACTTAATACATAAACTTTTAGATATAGGAGCAAACCCTGCAAAAATCTTAACTTCGAATTGGAAACCTTTTTAAACGTTAAAAATAAAAATTATTAAAGTAAAATACCAGATTAGCCAACGAAAGTGGTATACTTATATGGACGACAAATATACCAAACACGTAATTAAGAAAGCCCGCGAATAAAAACGCCTCTTAACAAACAGATTTACGAAGTTAAAAAACTGCAAAAATTTTCGAAATTAAGGCATTAAGGAATTATGCGAACCAAAACCTTATGTAAGGCAAAAAAAAGATTACGAAACTAAATCGAAATTTTTATTTAGTACCAAAACCAAACCTTTAAAGCCATAATTAATTTTAGGGCAGAAAGCAACTTCATTTCGCCAGCCGTAAACAAAAAATATTACATCCCTTAAAGGTATAAATTAAAATCTTATAAATTACGTATAATTAAAAAAAATTTCCCAGTACGATAACAGACAAGTTCTTAAAAAAATTAAAAAAAACTTTTAATATAAATCTAAAGATATTAAAAGCATCTTACCTTGAATATCGCCGATATATCAAGTTATGATATTATTTTAAGAATGCTATAGCTTAATTCCAGTAATATATTAATTAACTTGAAAATTCGCTAACTTTTTTAAAATTACGAATTAACTTTTATTGAAAAAAAGTCCAAAAAATTTTATTATATTATCCGAAAAGTTAAGGTATTAAATTCTGCCAGTACTATACCCTTAAAGTATTAACGATTGAAACGATTTTTTAAGGATAAAGAAAATTATAAGTTACTTTTATATAAATAATAGGATTATTGCATACCTATTAAAAAAAAGATTACTTTAAGTTTTATAAAATTTACTATATAAATCCAAAAAAAGCAAAAGCCTTATAAAAATGCATTTAATTAAACTTAAAAAAAGATTATATTTAATCATCCAAATCTCTTGTATAATACCTTGTACTTATAGTACTTAAAAATAAAGACGGCAAGTAAAAAATCGACTAAAATAAAGATCCGGTTTATCGACACGTGGTCGATTACCGATAGCTAAATAACATTACTATTAAAAACGGTTATCTTTTAACTTTAATAAATACTTTAAGGGAAAAAGTAAGCAAAATTAAATAATTTACCGCTTTAAATCTTCGAAACGGGTATTACTGTATCAAAATAACACAAAAGAAAAAAAATGGACAATTACTTTTCGAACGATATACGAGCATTACGAATACTAAGTTATGCCTTTAGAATTTATTAATGCCCCCGCCAGGTTTTAACGTTTAATTATAATTATATTCAGGAAATTTCTAAATAAATATATCTTTATTTACCTCGACGATATACTTATTTATTTCGAAACGTTACAAAAATATAAAAAGCATGTTTTTTAAGTTTTTAAAGCTTTAAATAAAGCAAATATCCGAATTAACTTTATTAAAAGTGTATAGCATACGTAAAAGCTAAATTATCTAGGATTTACTTTTATCTTCGGTTAAATTTAAATTTAGGATTCCAAATTAGAAGCAGTTAAAAATTGGCCTATTTTTAATAAGGTAACCGTTATAAATATCCGATAAATTTTAAGATTTACGGATTACGTACTTAACCTAATTAAAGGATATAAAGATATTGTTAAATTATTAACGAAACTTATTATTAAGGAATATATTAAAATGAAATTCGAATTTTTAAAGGAAAAAAAAAGTTTTTTAATTACTTAAAAACGAAATTACTAAAACGTTAATAATGAAATTACATAACGCCGATAAAAGGAAACGCCTAAAAACAAACGCCTTAAATTATGCCTTAAGCGTAGTTCTAAAGTAGTACCTAGTAGCTTATTATTTTAAGGCTTTTCGAAACGCAGAATTCCGATATATCATTTACAACAAAAAGCTGCTAGCGATTATTAACGTTTTTAAAAAAATAAGAACCTTTTTTCAGCGGAACTAAAAAGCCTTTTAATATTTACTTAAATTATAAAAACTTTACCCGGTTTATAACGACTTAAGAACTAAATAAACGTTACGAAATTTAAATAAATTTTTTATCGAAATATAACTTTTAAATTTACTATATTAAGGAAAAAAAAAATATCTAAGCAAATATTTTAAGCCGTAAAAGAAATTACGATTTTAAAGTTCCGAAACGTCGAATATAAATGTTGCAACAAATTAAAGACGGTACTTTACGGTTGTATAAAATATTAAAGTAACTTATTTTAAAATTTTTAACGAAATTCCGAAATTTTTAAAATAAAGAAAAGCAAAAAGAAGTATAATAATTAAATAGATAATCTGAAAACCAGCTATTATATTATAGCAAAATCTATATTTTTCGAAACTAATAAAAGTAATTTATTAAAAGGTTTTACGAAAATTTATTATAGGGATATTAAGGTATTTTTAAAACTATTAAACGATTACAGGAAAAATACAACTTTCTAGGATTTCGACAAATTGTTAAGCAAGTAATTAAGGATTGTAATATCTGCAATAAGGTAAAAGTAATCCGACAGAAGCCTTATGGACTTTTATAGCTTATAAATATTCTAAAAAAGGTTTGGAATATTATTACTTAAAATTTTATTACCGGTTTACCTTTATTAAAAGATCCCGTTATTAAAGTTTAATATAATGGAATATAAGTAATTATTAATAAATTTACTAAATATAACTATTTTCTACCTTTTAAAGGAAACGTAACGGTAAAATAATTAGCTTACGTCTTTATCCGATATTACTTTAATAAATATAGGATATTAAAAAAATCATTTTAAATAAAAATAAGTTTTTTATATTAAAGTTTAGTATTAGCTTTTTTAAGCAAATAAGCGTTAAACTTAAATTTTTTATAGCATATTATTTACAGATAAATAAATAAACAAAACGTTTAAATTAAATATTAAAGTAATATTTAAAAAGTTATATGAATTACCAGTAAGATAACTGGATTATACTTTTTCCATTAGCTTAAATAACTTATAATACCTTTGTTAACGAGGATATAAGTATTTTTTCTTATATAACGGTATATAGTTATTAAGCAAACATTTAACGGCTAAAATAATTACTGGACGAAACTTTAAAATTAACTGCGAAAGTTTTTCGAGCAAAAACGGTAATAACTAAAATCCAAACAATATAAGTCCGCTTATAAAATAAATTACGATTCCTTTAATAAAAATTAACTTAGTATTATAATAGAGAGAAAATCAAAAGATTAATTTTGTCGAAAAGAAATAAAGTTTACTTATTATGCTAAAAACAAAACGTAACTTCGAACATTTTTTAAATCAAAATAAAAAAACCCAGTAATAAGTTCGATTTTAAAAAGCCTAATCCGTTTAAAATCGATAAAGTTATTTCCAAAATTAATTACCGATTATTATTACCCAAAACAATAAAAATATACCCTGTTTTCTATATTTCTTTACTTAAACCAACACGTAAAAACGCCTTAGTAGAAATTAATTTAAAAGTCGAAAAAAATAACGATAAATACGAAGTTAAACGAATACTGGACTCCAAAGTAATTAAAAATAAAGTTTAATATCTAATTAAATAAAAGGACTACCTATACGAAAAAAATACTTGGAAACTTTTTAAGCACTTAACGAATATAAAGGACTTGATTAAAACGTTTTACTGCCAGAATCCTAACCGACCGTCTTTAACGTAACCAAAGTTGCAAATAACAACGGCCCAACACCCAAATTTAGCCCCCCAACATTTTAATCGAAGAAAATAAACGCCCTTACTATTGCATCAATCTTAAAAGCAAGCTATACTTGTGCGGCAGCAGCCTATCGCCGTTCATTTTCTACTTTTTCTCTTTCCTCCAGTTAATTTAATTCGAGAATTTCGTTTAGTATTTTTATCGCCCGACGTTTTAAAAAATCCTGCTAAAGCCTTAACCGTTTTAACCGACCAACGGACGTTTACATTTCTTTTTCTTAGCGCTAACATAGGTTATTTATTTCTTTTCAGTTCGTTTTTAAAGGATTAATAATTAATTTTTTACTTTTCGTTACTTTTTTTGAAAACGTTTTTATTTTTAAGTTATTCGGTTTAAAGAATTCATTATTGTTACGTCATAATTTCGACGTTAACGGCGTTAATAATTATTACAAAAGGAAACGTCCGCAGCAAACCGACAATTTATTTTTTCGAAACGAATATACGAAAAATAAAATAATGCTTATCGCCAAATGTTTTAAGCTAGGTAACCCGACTTTTACGGGATAATTTCTGATCTAAACGAAAGCGCCTTTTTAGCTTAACAATCCGATTCGACATTATAAAACAAAAATTATATCATGTGAAAAAATTAAAAAGGAAGGAATATATTTACTTATTTTATTTTTGGGATAAAGATCTTAAAAAAAGGAAAATAATATTACGTCCAATTAATGTGGAAAATGGACGTACTAAAAGGATTATCGAAATAGCTCCAAAAGTTTTGGATGCAACGGATAAATTTCGGCTAAAAACCTTATATGCCTAGTTGTACTTGGATTTGATAAATATGGAATACATCTATCCACAACCACCATAAAAAGATATGCTTAGATTTATTAAATACAAAATATATCTAAATATATCTACTATAACTGCAAAATCGAAAGGATATATATATATCAATAATTTTCTATATAGATAGCATCCAGATAAATTTACTTTTTAGCTATTAATCTAAGTCTTTAATTAAAGGTAACGTTTTTTAATTAAAGGAAAAGTCCGCAAATCTCTTTAACGAACAGACTGCTGAATTATTCTTCGCCTTATTGTTACCTGCAAATCAAGAACCCCTTTCGGATACTGCTTATACCTCCAGGTGGTCGTATGACAGGTTCTTTACAAGGTTATTCGAATTTTACATTTTTCGATCAAAAGTATCGGAAGCAATTTATGGACTTACGAAAGCAAGCCGATCAGTCGCCGCTAAACTTTTACACTGAATAAAAGCTTTTAGTTTATAAGATAAAGCCGGCGGATGCCTTAAGCCCGGAGAACAATCGGGATAATAAGCGCCTCGTATTTAATTATTTTTATAAATTATTGCCAAGGTTGCGAAATACTTTATTACGTAAAGACGTTAAGTTGGACCGAGCCAGTAATGTGGTAAAT
The DNA here is from genome assembly GCA_004155945.1 of Monosporascus sp. mg162. Lineage (NCBI taxonomy): Eukaryota > Fungi > Ascomycota > Sordariomycetes > Xylariales > Monosporascus > Monosporascus sp. mg162. Next base: position 103,430 of record QJNY01000240.1, read on the forward strand.
AAAGCAAAGCGTTGTTAAGATGCTTGGAAAAAAGCGAATAAGAACCGATCGTCCTCCGCCAAAAGCATTAGTAAGGATAAGCGGTTTTATTTTAACGCATTTAGAAAAGGGGCCCTTAAAGAAAAGGACCGATTAAAAGTGCTACGAGGGAACAATAAGGAGCGAGGTCGCTTTTATATTCGAAATTCGGACAACCGTTGATTCAACTCCGACCGAAGCAAGTTCGCGCGGTTTAATACTTTTAACTTTTATAAGGGTTTCCCGAAATGCTTTAACTGTAGGAAGCTAGGTTACAAGGCCGTCGACTGTAAATTAAAGAAGAATATTAGAATTTTACCGTCCCGACCGTACGGAAACCAGCTTCCGAAGGCGGTATAAAACGTTACGATATATAATAATAATAAATCGGATTATTTCTTAAATATAGCCCCAAAAAAAAGCCGAAATAAGTATATACGTTTAATCCATTTCGGCAAAAAACTGCAGGACGATCGGAATAAAACCACTTTTTAAAGGGAAGGTACTTATTAAAAGGGGTACGGGAAATATAATAATATAAGTAAATATAAATATCGAGGCGTAAGTTAACATAATAAATAAAAAGCTAGTAAGAAAACTTAAGTTCCGACCTATTTCCGTAGATATCCCGGGCTTTATCGGCGTTAACGGCGTATATATTAAGTATTATAGAGCTTATAAGATTTTTATTAGCATAATAAATAATAACGAAAACGAATAAAAATTTAGATAGATATATTTTGCGATACGTTACGACCGGAAGGCGTTCGATTTCCTCTTATCTCGGCCCGGCATAGGCAGATTAGGAATTTTATTAAATACGGCTACGTACTAATGGATATATGAACCGTTACAAAAGATTAACGGGCAGGAAATCGTAAACTTAACGTTTTCCAGTAAGTAGGTTTATATTGTTAATTTGATAAAGTTAACCAATAAGCTAGATATCCCGGAATTCTGGAAATAGTTACATTAAGGAATAACAAAACTTTTAGCTTACTTAAAAAATTTCTGGCGAGTATATTCCGAAAAGGTTGCGAAAAAGATTTTTCAGCTGTTAAAAGCGAAGTACTTAATAAACCTGATTCTTGGCAAAACGCCTTTATTTAAACCTATTTACCCCGTTTCGAAAACGTAATGGAAAGCGTTCAAAAAGTACATACGGAAAAACCTGAAGGCAAAAAAAATACGTTACTTAAAAGCGGACGCGGGAATACCCGTATTATTTATACCTAAAAAAAAATGGTAATTTCCGATTATGCGTCGATTATAAGAGATTAAACCGGGTTATAATAAAGAACCGGTATTTTTTGCCTTTAATCTCGGAAATTATGGACCGTTTAAAAGTTGTTAAAGTATTTTCGAAAATCGATCTTAAAAATGCGTATTACCGTATTCGGATTAAGAAAGGCGATAAGTAAAAAGCCGCCTTCCGAACGCGTTACGGCCAATTCGAATATACGGTTATGCCGTTTGGCTTTATTAATACGCCAGCTATGTTTTAAAGCTATATGTATAAAGTATTAACTGGGTTAATGGATTATATATATATAGTATATTTAAACAATATTGTTATTTATTCGGATAACGAAAAAAAAAACATACAAAATATTTCCAACTGGTTTACGAACGGTTGTTATAATATTAGCTGTTCGCAAAAATGTTTAAATGCGAATTTTTTTCAAAAAAGGATAAAGTTTTTAAAATTCGTAATTAGTACTGAAAGCTTAGAAATGGACCGCCGACGGGTTAACGCTATTACAGCATAGCCAAAACCGGAATTAATTCGAAATATTTAGGTTTTTTTTAAAGTTCGCGAACTTTTATCGGAAATTTATCGCATATTATTCGCATATTACGGAACCTATTATAAAACCTTTAAAGAAAGTATAAGGCAGAAAAGCAAAATTTTATTAACCCGAAAAGGTATAAAAGGTATTCCGAACCTTAAAGGACGTTTTCCAGTTTGCGACTATATTTTTATATTAGAATAACGTTAAAGATATTAAGGTTAAAACGGACGCTTCAATAAAAACTATATCGGGAATATTTTTATAAAAGCATAGAAAATAATAACGCTTAATCGTATATTAGTTACGGAAGTTTACTTAATGAAGGAACGATGGGTTATAAGGTAACAGGAGTTGCTAGCGATCGTGGAAAGTTTAAAATATTAGCGCTAATATTTCGAAGGAACGGAAAAAAGGTTTTTAATATTTACTGATTATATAATGCTAAAGGACGTCGTAAAGGTATTAACGCGTAACTTAAAGGGAAAATTAGCCCGATAAGTTTATCGCTTTTTATAATTCGATTTCGAAATCTAATACCGACCAGGTACCGCTAACCCGGCGGATGGATTTTTTAAACGTCTAAATTATATATCCGGAAAGATTAAGTACGGGGATGTAATTTTTACGTTATTTAAAAAGCTTAAACTTACGAACGATATGCCGGAAAGCGTAAAGGAAGTAATCGTAAGTATATAACGCGATTCGAAAAATTATAAAAGGGTAAAAAGCTTTATAAAAGCGGCCTAAAATTCGCTTACCGCAAAGTTTTTAAATAGATTTTAAGTAACAAAAGTTTAAGTAGTTATTTGTTACAAGAACGGAGGTTCCTGCCCAGAAAGACCGACCCTGGACGCCTAGTGGGACCTATTACGGAGGAACTCCGGATAGAAACGCTTGGCATCCCAACCTTGATCTGATGGATCTAGGTGATCTGGTCCCCAGATCACTTAGATCACATAAATCCACGATATACTTATTAAGGATAAGAGGATATATAATGGACAAAATCCTTATATAAATAGTACCGACTTAATTTCGTTCTTTAGCTATTAATTTAAGCCTTTAGTTAAAGGTATCGTTTTCCGATTAAGGGAAAAGTTCGCAAATTTCTTTAACGAACAAACTACTGAATTATTTTTCGTATTATTATTACTTACAAATTAAACCCTTTTTTCGGATATTGCTTATACTTCTAGGTGGATGTATGATAAGTTCGTTATATTTTGATAGCTTCTTAATTAATAGCCGACGAATAATTTAAGGCCTAATTAAGTAAGAATTTTCCTGAACGCAGTGAAAACGATATTATAAAACGACGTTCAAAAGATAAACAGTACATTCGATTACCGTTATTAGTTAATAAGGAATTAATAACCAGATTAAACGATTTATTACCTATTAAAAAAAAATTTTCCTAATCGACAGTATGGCACCTTTTTCCATTCGATTTTAAGGAAAACCTTTTTCCTTTTAGCCCTTATAATAACCTGCCCCGGCAAAAAACACCATAAAAGTTTATAGGTCTGATATAAAGGAAAAGGAGGAAAAATAGTTTATTAAAAAATAAAAGGGCAAAAAAAGAAAATTTACTAGTGATAAAAAACTAAATATTTTTACGAAAGAAATTAGGACCTTAAAAAACGAAAATGTTAGATTTACCCGATAATAAAGATTTTCGACTTTGTTCCTGTTTAAAGCGAATAAAACTTGCGAAAATATTATCCTTTTTTCTAGTTAGTATGGAATGCCGGAAGTAAAGGGTTATAAATTAATCTTTTCAAAACCTTATAACGAAATTACAGATATAGAAAAATTCCTAGTTTAAGCCAGATTTTACTTTAAGTTTTATAAGAATTTTCTGACGGAAAATTATTAAAAGGTAATAATTATTTTTTAGCTGCTTGCTGGAAAAGTTTTTTTATGGTTTAAACTTATTATAAACGATTACCTTATAAATTACCTTAATTAATTTTCCGATTTAATTAATTATGTTTTCGGTAATTATAAGCATTTCGAAAAAAAAATATAAGGTTTGTTTGGAAATTCCGACAAAAAATAATATACGGTCGAACAGTTATATTTTTTTCAGTAAATTAAGTTAACAACCGAATATGCAATTAAATTTAATCGTTTTCCATTAATTTTTAATCTTCCAAAAAACGTATTATTTTATCCCTTTTATAACGGCCTGAAATTACAAGTTAAGGATAAAATGTACAAAATGTCCAAGATTAACCCTTTCCAAGATTACATTAATAAAACTATTATTGCCGATCGACGTACCTTTAAAAGGTATTTAAAGAAAAAAAGATCCGACAAAAAGAAAGATAACCAAAGCTTAAGTAGCAAGTTTTAAAGGGATAAAACTAAGGGCAAATCCCAAAAGGAAGTAAGTATTACTTTAAAAGAACTTAAAAAAGATAAATTAAATGTTAAATGTTTTAACTATAGCGAAAAAGGTTATTATAAAAGCGAATATCGTTTTTTAGCAAAAAAGGACTTTAAAAAAATTTTCTTAACTTTAAAAAAAGGTTAAAATAACCGAACAAAAATCAAATAGTGATAATAAGGAAAAAAGGGAAATTAATTCCATTTTTTCTTAGCAAAAATTCATTATTGCAATTATATATTACGAACAGAATGGTAACTTAAAGTATGAATGTTACCCGATTTATTAGAACCAAACGATTAAAGTTTATAGATATTATTCCGGATAAAAAATTTTTAAAATAATTATAGGATTAGGATATATTTGTTATTTAGATAAGCAGCGGTACAAAATGTACGACGAACGTAACTAGTTACGCCTTAATATTATAATATACGATTTAACATCCTTAAAGCTTAATAAAGCCCTTAAGGTTAAAAAATTATTTAGGTTAGATGTTATAACCCCGAAATTAATCCGCGAGCATAAATTGCTTTATTTTTTTGCATGTTATAATAACGATTATTTAACCCATTTCCGCGCTAAAAAAGATAACGATTATTGGCCCGAATGGAATAAGGAGATATTTATTAAATCCGATAATAAATGCAGATATACCGAAATTTCCCGATGGTTAAAATATCCCCGATTTTGTTATTTATACCCCGAATCAGATTAAAATCGAAAAGTTATTATATAAGGATGCTTATGTTATGCCTTTATATTATACATAATGCATAAGATCCTGGATATGAAAACCAGCTTTTTAAAGATTTTACCCTTAAAACTAAAACCTTTTTAAATATCGGAAGTAAAAATTTTAAAACCAATTTGCCAGATCGGCAAAAGAAAATGGTTTACTTGCATGGACGATAAATGTTCCAAATATACAATTAAAAAGGCCCGAAAATAGAAACGCCTTTTAGCTAACAAAACCTTTAAATTAAAAAATTACCGAGGTTTTCGAAATCAAGGTATTAAAAAATTCCGACCTTTAAGACCTTAAACGAGACAAACTAAATAATGCAATCAAATTAAAATTTCTTTCCAATACGGAAATAAGATATTTAAAGTTATAATCGATTTAAAAGCAAAAGGAAATTTTATTTTACTATCGGTTGCAGAAAAATATCAGATCCTTTGGAAATATAAGTTGAAATTATACAAGTTACTTACAGTCGACGGAAGTTTATTTAAGTACGAAAACGGACGAATCCTTAAAAAAATAGAAGAATTTCCAGTATAAATATAAGGATATTCAGAAAAAGTTATTCTGGACATCGCCGACATTTCAGGATACGATATTATCCTTAAAATGCCGTAGTTTCGTTTTAGCAACCTTTATATCAACTGGAAAATTTAAAAGCTTTCCTGGAACCGGTTAAAAAGTTTTTTAAAAAAGGAATTCCGAAAAGTTTGCTATTTAATTAAAGAAGTTAAGGTTATAAACCTAATAGCTAAAGTGCCCCCTAAATACTAAAGGTTTAAGAAATTATTTAAGGAACGAACTTGGAAGGAATTACCCGAATATAATTAATAGGATTATCGGATTTTTATTAAAAAAAAACATTACCCAAAACTTTATTAAATTTACTATATGAACCCGGAAAAAGCGAAGGCCTTGTAGAAAAGTTTATAAAGAAACTTTGAACGTAGGTATATTTAAGAATTTAAATTTCCTGCTGGATACCCCGTTATAATGGTACCAAAGATAAAGGATGGGAAAATCCGAATTGATAAAGATGGAAATCTTATGTACCGACGAGTTTACGACTACCGACAACTAAATAATATTATTATCAAAAATGGATACTTTTTTACTTTTATAGATATTATAAAAAAAAACATTAGCAAAGCCAAATGGTTTACCGTTTTGGATTTACCGGACGGTTATTATTTAATCCGAATAGCTAAAGGTAAAAAATAAAAAACTGCTTTTAAAATAATTTACGGATTTTACGAATATAAAATAATGTTTTAAGGATTTATTAATACCCCCGTTAATTTCCAGCATATATTAATAATTATCCTGCGAAAGTTTTTCGACAAGTTCGTATTTATTTATTTAAACGATATTTTTATTTACTTCGAAACCTTGGAAAAATATAAAAAGCATGTCGCTTAAATACTGGAATTATTCGAAAAGGTAAACCTGTTAGTTAATGCCGAAAAAAACGTATGGCATACCTAAAAGTTAAACTTTTTAGGCTTTACTATTACCCCAGGATAGATTTAAATCCAGGACTTTAAGATAAAGGCAGTTAAAAATTGGCCGATTCCCGATATAGCGACCGTTACCGACGCCCGTTAATTTTTAGAATTTACGGGTTACGTACGCAGCTTAATCAAAGATTTTGGAAGAATCGTTAAACCTTTAACGAATTTTATTACTAAAAAGTACGCTGGAAAAAAATTCAAATTTCTTAAGGAAGTTAAAAAAGTAATGCAAACGATTAAAAACAGAATTACCAATACCTTTATTATGAAGCTGCTTAATTATAACAAAAAAAAGCGATTTAAAACTAACGCTTTAAATAAAGCCCTTGGCGCAGTATTAAAACAACAAAAAAATAATGAAAAGTAGTACCTAATAACTTATTATTTTAAGGTATTAAAAGATGCAAAATTCCGATACCTTATTTACGATAAGGAATTGCTAATAATTATTATGGCTTTTAAAAAGTAAAAACCTTATTTTAACGGAATCAAAAAACCCTTTAATATTTATTTCGATTATAAGAACTTTACTTATTTTATAACGATTCAGGATTTAAACAAACGATATAAAAACTGGATAGTTTTTTTATTTAAGTTTAACTTTAAGATTTATTATATTAAATGTAAAGAAAATATCTAAGCGGATATTTTGAACCGAAAAGGAAATTACGACATTAAGGTTCCGAAACGATATATATAAATGTTATAATTTACCGAGGAAGGCGTTCTGCAGTTATGTGAAATACTGAAAAAACTTACTTCCGAACTTTTATTCCAGTTTAAAAGCTTTTATAATTTTGATAAGCAGAAAGAAGTTAAACAATTAAAAGGACGATTTAAGGATTAATTATTATACCATAAAAAGATTTATATCTTACGAAAACAACAAAAATAGTTTGTTAAAGAATTTTACGAAAATCCGTTATATAAATATTAAGGGATTTTCAAAACGATTAAACGACTTTAGGAAAAGTACGACTTTTTAAAACTTAGAAAAACCGTCGAACAAGTGGTTAAAAACTGTAACGTTTGCAATAAGGTTAAAGTAGCCCGTTATAAATTATACGAATTACTGCAACTTACAGAAATTCCAGATAAAGCATAAAATATTATAGCTTAAGACTTTATTACCGGTTTACCCTTATCTAAGGATCCCGTTACCGGAATCCAGTATAACGGAATATAGGTAATTATCGATAGATTTACTAAGTATAAATATTTCCTATCTTTTAAAGGAAATACGATAGTAAAGCAGTTAGCTTACGTATTTATAAAATATTATTTCGATAAATATAAAATTCCAGAAAAAATTATTTTAAATAAAAACAAGTTATTTACTTCCAAATTTGGTATTAACTTTTTCAAATAAATTAACGTTAAACTTAAATTTTCTATAACGTATTACTCTTAAACGGATAAACAAACAGAACGGTTAAATTAAATCCTGGAATAGTATTTAAAAAGTTATGTTAATTACCAGCAAAATAACTGGGTAAAATTATTTTTATTGGTATAAATAGCTTATAACATATTTATTAATAAGGACATGGGCATTTTATTTTATACAGCCGTATATGGATAAGACGCAGAAATTTAACGACCAGAATAATTATTCGGTAAAGCTTTAAAAATTACTTCGGTAACATTTAAAGCAAAAACGATAATATTTAAAATCAAAATTATTTAAGTTCGCCTTAAAACTAAATTGCAGTTTTTCTAATAACGAATGGCTTAATATTATAACAAAAAAAGAATTAAAAAATTAATTTTGTTAAAAGGAAATAAGGTTTACTTATTACGCCAAAAACAAAACGCGACCTTAAATATTTCATAAATTAAAACTAAAAAACTTAGTAATAAACTTGATTTTAAAAAATTCGGTTCGTTTAAGATCGACGAAATTATTTCCAAAACCAATTATCGATTATCGCTACCTAAGATAATAAAAATACACCCTGTTTTTTACACTTTTTTGCTAAAACCAGCACCTAATAACGCCCCGCTGGAGACAAACTTGAAAATTAAGGAAAATACCGACGAATACGAAGTCGAAAAAATACTGAACTTAAAAATGGTTAACGACAAAATTTAGTATTTAGTTAAGTAAAAGGATTACTTACTTAAAAATAACACTTAAAAACCTTTTAAGTACTTAACGAATACGGAGAACCTGGTTAAAACGTTTTACCGCCAAAATCCTAACCGACCGTTTTTAATGCGGCCAAGATTGCAAGCGATAATAACTTTATCCTTAAATCCAAACCTTTAACGTCCTAGTCGTAAAAAGCGGACGATTCTGCCAAAGCATTAATCTTAAAGGCAAAACATACTTGCTCTTTTTTTATACGACGCTATTTCTTTTTTTTTTCTTTTCCGTTTTTCCAGCTGATCCAACTTTAATCCTTTTTTTAACATTTCTAAAGCTTTTTTTTTGAAAAAATTTTGCTGGAAACGCAAACGTTTCAGTTTTCCAATAAACTTTTTCGACTTTTCGCTTTATTAACGCCGCAATTTAGCCAAACGTTTTTTTATAACCTTTTATTTCCTTTTCGCAAGCTTTTAGTATTTTAAAAAATTATCTTTAATTTCGCGTTATTCCCGTAAAAAACGTTTTTATATTTCGTTTACCTTTTTTAAGAAGTTCATAATTAAAACGTTATAAGATAGACGCTATCGACGAATGCAACAGTTGCAACTTAAATATTTTGGGACGAAAAAACAATCCGTTTCGCCGAAACGAATATAATTGGAATAAGGGAAAGCCTTTATTCCAAATTTCTTAATTAAATTTACGCGGACGTTGCGAAAATCGCGTTGGTTTAACCGAAGTTTTCGTTTTTCCTTTTAAATACGGCCTGTTATAATAGGATTAATTAAGGAATTATAAAAAACCTTTTCTAAATAAAAGTAATTACCTACAGCTTTTATCTTTGGGATAAAGATCCTTAAAAAGGAGAAGTAATATTACAAAAACGGAAGTTTCTGCTTAGAAAAACCGACCTTAAACGCTTAATAAGACTTATTACGGAAGAATTCCGGATAAAAACGCTTAACATCTTAACTTTAATTTAATGGATCTAAGTAATTTGGTCCTTAAATTACTTAGATTACATAAATTTACGATACACTTATTAAGGATAAAAGGATATATAATGGACAAAATCCTCGTATAAATAGTACCGACTTAGTTTCGTTCTTTAGCTATTAATTTAAGCCTTCAATTAAAGGCACCGTTTTCCGATTAAGGGAAGAGTCCGTAAACCTCTTTAACGAACAGATTACTGAATCATTCCTTGCATTATTGTTACTTACAAATCAAGACCCCTTTTCGGATACTGCTTATGCCTCCAGGTGGATGCATGACAGGTTCGTTACATTATTATCCGCGTAAAAAAGCGGAAAACCTTTGCTATACGATCATAAAAAGCTTTTAAAAAAAAGTAAAAAGTAAAAAATTATATATCAGTTAAATTTATTACTTATCTATAATAATGCAAGCATAAATCGTAACGGTAATACGATTAACGGCTAAACGATAACAGCTGTAAGTTGTAACTATATTATAATCGGATTCCGAAAAATTTAAAAAAGACGAAATTAATACTAAAGTTACTATTTATAATTAATACGTTTTACGTTTTTTGGCGAAAAAATTAACTAAGGACGAAACGGCATTTTAGCCGAAGGTTTCCCGATAGTTTTATAATTAGGTTCGAAGATTGCAAACCAAAAATTTGAATATTATAAAATTAATACGGATGGCCGAACGTTAAGCCGGAATAAAAGAAAAATATTTCCTAAATTTAAATAAGGTTTTATATTATCGGGATAAATTCGTGATTCCGTCGCAAAACGTTTTACGGAAACAGTTAATTAATTAGTAAAGCGATAATCTAAAAGCGGGATATATAAAGTATATCCGTATATTAGAATTAATAATTAGAAAATCTTTTTAGGAAAATATAGCAAACGGTATTCGAAAATATATTAAATAATATTTAAGCTGCTAAGAGATAATAAAGTTACGCTATAAGCCATATAAATAATTATAATTTTTGTTATCACTTAAGTAATTTTTCCAAAAGATTGCGCTAGATTTTATTATAAGGCTTTTTAAAAGCTTAGATTTAAATAAGTTAAAGTACGACGCGATCTTAGTAATTCTTAATCGCTTTACAAAGTTAGCTTTATTTATTCCTATAGATAAAACCTTAACCGTAGCCGAATTAGCCCGATTGCTTTACGATAAAATAAAATATAGGTTCGGAACGCCGGCTGGAATTGTTAGCGACAGAAATAAGCTATTAACCAATTAATTTTAGGCAGAATTCTGTAACGAACGGAAAATTAAATAACGGATATCGACCGTATATTACTTGCAAATTAATAAACAAACTGAACGCATTTATTAAATACTAGAATATTACTTTCGTAATTACGTAAACGAATACCAAGATAATTAGATAAGGTTTTTACAGAACGTTAAATTTGCGTATAATAATCCTTGGAATATATTTACCGGCCGTTTTCCGTTTAAGGCTTTATATAAATATTATTTAAAAATGATAAAATATTTTTTATAACGATTTAAGAGATAGGTATAAAAAGTAAAGGAACGGTTCGATAAAATTACGGCCATCCGTTGAAAGATGTACGAATATTAAAAAAAAGCAGCAGGAGCCTAAAAGAAATATTACAATCAGCGTTATATATTTATGGAATTTTAGCCGAGATAGTAGGTAAGCCTATCGGCAAAGAATTTCAGGTTTAAAAACAAAAAGTTCGTACTTATTTACGTCTGGATAACGATTAAAAAATAAATAAGTTTTTAAACGTATAAAATAATTTTACCTATTAAGTATTAGCGGATATATAATATATTTCCGGTATTCTTATTAAAACCGTAATATAATCGGAAATTAAACGACGTCTAGTTAATATTATTAGATTTAATAGATAAATAGAAAAAATGAATAATAAAAAATATCGTCCGTTATAAGAACGATTAAAGGTAACGTAAATATTTTATTAAATAAGAAGGCTAACCTACCGAATACATTATATAAAAACCCCGAAAACATTTCGAATACGCGCCGAAGATATTATAACGTTATAAAAAAAAATTAAACGCGTATATAAAAAATAAAATAACTAAAAGTATAATAACTTAACCGGAAAACGGTTGCAAGGTAATTATAAAAACGTAAAAAATAATTCTAAACAATATTAAAGCATTAAATTTAAAAAATTAATTATATAATTACTTTTAAGCTTTTAGCAAATAGTTACTTATTGTATACCGGTCGAAAATAAACCAATTAAATACTATTAAATATATATATTAAATTAAAAACTTAAATAAAGCTAAATACGAAAAATTAAATTATAAAACTTTCGCAGATAAATTAAAAAGCAAACTGAATTTAATAAACGACGTAAAAAAATCGAACTTTTATTTCGAAACCAAATCTTACGTTTAATTATTAAGCCTTACGTTAATTAACGCTTTTTGTTAAACGTACTGTAAAGGATTAACGTTAAAATATAAGAAATTAATCGAAAAATATACGACAGTAACGTACGAATACGTTTGTTAATTTTAATAAGGGTAAAACTTAAAAAAAATTCGGAAGCGTTTTATTTTTGTTTAAAAGCCGGCTTTAGGTAATCGAAATATAATTGGTTAAAAATCGGAAAAAAAACGTAATTTTTAAAGTACTTAAGGTATCGGGATTTAATAATAACTTTATCTGGTAACAAATTATTAAAATCGTAATTCTTTAAAAGGAATAAGGTTTCGTTAAGGCATTGGAAAATAGGCGGGACCTGTTCGTAAACGGGAAGCGTAATAGCATAACGTTTATTAAAAATCTTCTAATTTATAAAAGTATTATAAAATTGCATTTATTCGGAAATTAATTATAAAACGGTAGAAAAAGGAATAAGAAATTTATAAAACTAACTTAAATTTATGAACCTAAAAAACGACGTTAAAACTGCGTTTCCGTAATTATAACGGACGTTCGGAAATCGTTTTTCGATATAATAAAGAAATGATACTTTTTCGTAATAACTGCTTTAAAAGCAAACTTAATTTTTTGAAAGATATTAAAACGGCGACCGATTGCAAATACATCGCTACGCTTATATAGTATACCATTAATACGATATTTCTTAAAATCCTCGATTAAACCTTAATTTTCGACGGCGAAATTAAAAATAAATTAAGCCGTATTTTTAAAAACGGTCGGAATTGAAACGGAAATCAAATAACGTTATTAATAACGTTAAAAATAAGCACTTACGGTACGGAATATCTTATAATAATAACTGGCGACGACGCAATTAAAAACGCCCGGAACTTAAACGTAAGTAACGCAGTAATCAAAATAACATTACGTTATATAAACATAATACGGCTTATTACCGCCCGTCGAACAAGCGGGATCCGGATTACTGTTAACGTTAAGAACTTAACGCTGGAAAAAGTTTTACTTAATATCCGTATCAAAATACCAGCGTTCGTAAAAAGTTTCGCAAATAATCGCTATAATATGCGGAAATTAAACGGAAAATATACGTAAAATAAAATGCGATAAAAATCGTAAGGAAAAAGGCAAAAAA